>APFE031642197.1:29683-73593 GCA_000404065.3 Pinus taeda
GAATTTAATCCAAACCCTGGACAGGAGAATCCAGGATATGCAGGCAGATATAAACAAGTTTCAGAATAGGTTCTTGGCCGTGCAGGACAGAGGGCTTCCCAGCTTGCTAGAATCAGGGAAGCTACTCTCTCATGAGAAATATATCAAGAGGGTAAGCACTTTTGCAGCAATTCAGATTGCTGAGACACCAGGGACATCTTCAGCAGGCCCAATAACAGGACAAACTCTTTTTGAAAAATTAGATAATTTGTTTTTTATCAAGAATGAAGTATCACATCTATTTGATGAGCCTCCCCATTTCTACAAGTATACAGAGGCTGATGAGACCTTAGGGTCAATTTTGAAACATCAGCTTCCTCCTCCAGATACATGGCAAGATTTAATAAGGTTACTTTTGAACCAAAGTTGAGAGATTAAATCTTTTTTTCAGCAAAAAGTCTATATTACATATACAGGTGGGCAAAAGCCATGACAGCAAGCATGAAGACGCTGAGCCAACTCAGTACAGGTACTCGATCGCAGCAACAGCATCAGCAAGCACAGGTGGCAGGGCCAAGAAGACACAAAAAGTAATAGTTGCAGAGCACTCATTCTGCAGTTATGATAAAGCCGCACAGCTGACTCCGCAATGCCCAAAGGTCAAAACATTATCCTGACAGGAGTTAAAGGCTTTTTAAAGAGTCATTTATGTTTGTAATTACTTCTCATCTACTCTCCATGTGCGAGTGTAAGAGATATTTTCCTCTCAGATGACTCAATACCTGAGATATTTTTGTATGAAACCTCTATATATTCCCCCTCGCGTTTGTTTAGAGGGGTTGGACTCCGGATGTAAGAAATTTCTCGATATCTCTTCTGTTATTCTCATTATTGTAAACTCTCAGATAGTTAATACAAAGGACAGTGGGATTTCTTCAAGCATGTTTGCCTCTTGATCTCCTGATGGTGTATGGCTCAAAGTTGCAGGATTCCTGTGTATTTCATGGCTCAATAAGTTTTTCTCATTTCTCTTTGTTTCACATGTGATCATTGTTCGTTCATATGTCTTTCATGTTTTCCATACACTCAAATATCTAGGTAGCAAGGAAAAAGAATAGTCTCAGGATTTAATCATTGGTTACCTTGAGCTCAGTCTAAGCTATCTTATATGTTTTCTTCAGTCAAAGTATTTAAAGAGTATTTCTTCAGTGCTACCTTTAATACTACATCATCACAGTACTTTGTTATTTCAGGAATTCAAGTAATTGCTCCTAAATAACAAACCTCTCTTCACAATAGTCAGCTTTAAGTAAAGAAATCTTAATTGCTCTTTGCTAGTTGCTCTTCACCTCACTCTCACAATTTACAATTTGGTTCATGGAATACACACAGGCCCTGTAGCTATACCCCCACCTAGTCAAGATCTCAAGGGAACAACTATCCACGACCCCATTGCCCAATGGATTAGTTTCACCTGCAGACAGACTCTAAAAGATATCAGAAGCATCCTCCCAACCAAACACAGAAACAACCAAAAATTTCACTTCACAACTAGCCTAAAACCTTTATCAAAAACAGTGACAAACCTTATAGAGAGAGCCCTCTCTGACTACAGCTAGGCTAGAAGCTGTAGCCCAAATATTGGTTAGTGGTTACCCCGGCCGTATTCCCTAAGGAGTCATAGGGAACAACCTAGGTGTTAACATAGTGCTTGGTTCTTTTCTTGTAAACCAAGAGACACCCTTAATTTTAGAGGAGGGACCTACTATTCTTTTTGGTCCTTTACATCATCCTTTTTCAGTTCTGATGCAGGTGCCTCCTTGCGATGATTGTAAGTTTTGAAATATACACATCAAATCCCTAATCCACCTTCTCATCTGCCTTCTACTTTTCATGATTCAAATCCGATAGAGAAAATCCTAGAATGGCTCATGAAGCCTACAATGGAAACTAAATTTTTTGTTCCTCAACATAGTATTAACGCTCATAACCTTAGTATTGAATATGATCCATATTTATTTCATCCTCTATCAACTACATGTAGTGTCTCATTGAACTGTGATATGCTTGATCAATTTTCTCCATCAACCATTTTTCCGCACTCTCATAATTTTCAAGTTGTTGGTCCAAATTGAGATCGGGTTCAAGATAATCACATTTCCCAAGTAAAGGAGAAAGAAGGTGAATATTTGTTCAATATTTCTTCTCTTTTTCCAAATTCTCCATGTGAAGATGGTATCTCCTCGTTCTTTGTTGATATTGAATCTGTTAATCTTAGTAATGAATCAAATAAAATAAGTTTTTTTAGATCCATAATATTGGGCAACAATCATTCTGCAGATGATAGTTCTGTTGATGTATGCGATGATGAATGCCCAAGTGCACAAATTGATCTTTCAATTTCTCATGAAAATTTTAATTTGAAAGATTTAGATATGGAATCTGTTTTGGTCAAATAAAATCATCTTATCTAAACTTCCTCTTTGTTCCACTATCCCTTGTGCTCCCCTGTTTACGACGAACCTACATATGATGAAGATGCTCCAGGCTATTCAAGTTCTTCATCATATGATCTCACTTCTCAATTGACACAAGGCAGTGAGGTTTTCCATGATGAAAGGGAGAATAAAAAAATAATTGAGTATCCTTTCTATCCCATATCATATCTTGTTTTTCATTAAGAAAGCTCTTCAAATTAATTTGCTCGTGAAATTTCTCCATCTATGGAATTACAATCAGAAGAATCTTTTAGCATGAGTAATCTGGTTGTCAAAGTTTTAAAATATGATCAAAGGAATGAAAAAGATGGATGCCATATGGTTAATAGTAATATCATCCAAATAAGTGAAAGAAGTTATCCTCAAACCATGCATGATTTGGTTCAATCTTTAGAATGCAATTTTACAATCCTTGAAAGTTCCAGGATTTGCGAGAGAGTCAAGGCACTTCATCTTCCGTTGATGGTTATGTCAGGATCTCACAACTCTGGTAAGAACCTCAAACTAAGTCAAGTCTGGTTTTCTTCTCAAAACTCTTCATTTTGCTTGGTTTCACTCGATGTAAATTCTTTCTTGAAATTTCTTTGACATTGGGAAATGATCTTTCAAACCTTTAAGATTCGATTTCTGATCAAATTGAAGATGATTCTTATTCATGCAAATATCTTGTATCAAACTTAGGTTTGGAATGTGTATCTCTCGTAGAATCATAGAACTGGAAAGTTGATTATTCTAAACATTATCTTTGGCTAAAGGAGCCATACCTATCACTCTTTTGAAAAAAATCAACTCTTGCTCCTTGTGAATATTTTGATGCTAATATTTTTCTTCATCACACCTAAAATGTTCTTGAGTTTCAGTAAATGCATGGATTGTTTAATGAATCAAATTATTCTTCACTTGTTTTACCGTGACTAGTTTCATGTGTTTATTATACTAGCTTTCCTTTTTACTTATTTTAACGATTACCGTGCTAGTGCAGTATGTAACCTGTCATAAGAAAAAAAAATTGTACACTTGTCATGTGAGGAAGATGATTATTTTATGTACAACATTTGCAGAATTTTAAAATTAATTTATATTTGGATATTCCAAACTGAGAATATGATGCTTTAATCAAACCATCTGATAGTGATTATGTTTCTTATGACTGTCGTTCAACTTACTATTTTCCCATCAACACACCTAATGACATTCATTTTACATCTTTTCATTTTTATGGTTTAACATCTCACTATGCAGGTATTTTTTAAGCGGTTGAGGAACTTTCGCACTCGTGGATAGTTATGTCAAGTCCTCCCTGTCTTGACATAATTGCTGAATATGATCATATATATTTCTCCTCACAATATTCTCATCGTAATCCCATGCCTTTAATTGAAAATGTATATTTTCAAAGATTTTTGGGTTTTCAAGATGATTGTCATGAATTTTATGATCCAATCACTGAATGGTTGGAGAAATATTACTTGGTAGGATCCGTCACAAATAACAAGTTTTGATCTTTCCACGAGATTGCTAAGGAGTTTGGTGTAGATGAAGACATATCTGCAAGAAGGTTTTGAGGTTTGTTGAATAATGGTTTTCATAAAAAAGGTAAGAATGTGAAATGGTTGGAAATAGTGGCTATGGCCTATCTTTATGCTAACATGAAAGGCATTCAATTTTTTTTGTAAGTTATTCAAGTTATTTTCTATTTGGTTGCACATTGATTTATATCAGTTTTGATTGCTTATATTTTTGTGAGTGCAGGTCAGAAGCACTTACGATGGATTCATTGGAAATTTCATTATATGTGACCCTAACCTTCTATATGATTAGGTTAGGAGTAGGTTTAGTTGCATATTAGTTTACCTTTGCATCCATCTCATATTCATTTTTTATAGTTTGTCTTGTGTTTTCTCACTTTGGTTCCACATCATACTTTCAATTAGCCTCCTTTCGATTTGTCTTCTGGTTTTGCTTCCTTATTGTGTGTTGTATTTTATTTGTTTTGTAAGACCCTACATGAATATTATCTATTGGCTCAAAAGGGAATGTTGAAAAATAGAAAAGGAATTTATGACACTACAACACTTGGATAACTTTCTTTCCTTCTTCCTTGTGTCCCTTTTGTAGGGTGCACTTGAAAATTTTGTTTTTCTCTTTTCACTCAAATTTCTCTCATATTTTTTCATGGGATTTAATCTAATGATTTCTCCTATCATGTTTTAGGTATCCATCAGAAAAAAATGTATTTAATTTGGTGAGAAAGAGAACATCAAGTCCAATACATGGATGCTTCCAATGATCTAGAAACCATCCAGGCATTGAGAAACTATGGGTTGCTCAAATTATTTTTGGCTTCTTGGGATGAGACAATAGATGGAACTATTGGAGTATATTGTTAGGGCATGGGATGTGCATAAAAAATCCTTCAGGCTTGGATCACATATGCTTAGCATACAGGTGGAATACATCTATTTATTAACAAGCTTATCAAGGAGAGGTGATCCTATCTCATTATTTGGTTCGAGAAGGGGTTGAGAGACTGCCAAGGATTATATTGATGCACACTATATACCTCAATCCCAACCAACAAAAGATGGGAAAATAAAGATAAGGGATGTGGTCCATTTTCCTCTAACTAAAATCCTTTTTATCTTTCTATATTGATCGACAATGCTACCTTAAATTTGTTTAATAGGTCTTAAATTTAATAAGCATTAGAGTGCATAAAGTTGACAATGTTCAATTGGAGTGAGGGGGTATTTGCAAACATGAAGGAAAAACTCACCAAGGTAAAATATGTGCGATTGAAAAACTTCGGATATGGTTCAATTTTAATCTCATTGGCTATGGAGAGGATTTCATTACTCCATCCACAACATATCTCACTTGAGATTTTAGATCCCAGAGCTTCATTGATGAGATGATGGGTAGACCTCATGTCTCGACATGCTTGTACATATTCCATGAGTTTCACACCTGTCTTGTTTTCATGGTTGTGTATGCATTTCATTATGGTTGAAGGCTATCCATATGTTGGGATGAACTACCATGGAGATCCAAAGCTTGTGCTACTTGAAGGCGAGCGATGGAGTGGTATAGGTAAAACAAAATCATTTTGATATTTTTTTTTTAATTTTTTAGTTTTACAAATTTTTTCTTCGTATTTTCATGCATCCAAGACTAGCTATTGATTTTTTTACATGCAGAAATTGGACCCATTTGACCAATGGGTTCATCCTATCTTCAACATCCTAGAGACCCACAATGGGCACAAGTTGGATTACAGGTTGTTGTAGGGCCATGAGAGGTGTTATATGATCTCAATGGGGCTGATACTCTTACAGAGTTATAGAAAAATATCAAGGGATTGACCCAGGGCATATCAAAGACTAGGGTCAATGATATCCCCATGAGACTACAACGTCATACTATTCAGGTGCTTGAGCGTATTAGTCAACTACTGTGCAAAGTAGCTTGTGTGGTTATCTGTTACCATGAGCACCATCAGGATTAGTCTACTAGGAGGCTATAGAGCCATATTTTGACTAAAATTATTTTTGATATGATAGGTTGTGTGGCCATATGTGTCTTGGGCACATCTTTTTTCAAAACCAAAATTTTATATATATATAGCTATCTACCTATCGGTGTTTCTCATGTGTTCTATTATCTTGTTAAATGTATGTGATGTGAATTGATTTTAATTTACATATGTCACAAATGTATATCTAAAACATGATTTTCTAATGCATTTGTTAATGTGTTTATACTTCTAGGAATGTGTTGATATTCTATATAATAAAAATGTCTTTCCAGAAGGCAAACCCTTAAAAGACATTCTAAATGAATAAACATTATTCAAGTGTATTACTTCAAGTTGCGAGTCAAGTCTGACAACGATATGGTAGATACCATGAGAAACAACATTAGATAATAGCTTAATGACTATGCTATACTCAACGATGTTATTGGTAGAGTGACTACTACAAATCCCTTCTAAATTCATTAACTCACCACTTGGAACATATATAGCCCACGATGTGGAGGAAAGGTTCCGAGTACTAAGATTAGTGCCATCAATATAACCAACATATAGATGAAGGGACATTAACATCTGCAAACCAAATGTAAAGCAATATTAACAAAAACAATAGGAAACTTTTAAGGGAACACATTGCAAACACACTCAACACACTTATATACAATATGTATAGTGAAATATATAAAAATGACTTAAGCATAGTACTTTTTGAGGTGAAAACCATTTATGGGTTGTGCCAATGAAACTCCATCAAAATCAAGAAGCCCATAGGCCCATTTAGCAAGAACACATTTAACAATGAACGAGTCTAGCCACATTGGCCCAAACTTCCCAGACCCTAACTTATCAGACTCTTGATCTTATAACAGGGTAAGATCACATTCCGAGAAGGCAAGAGGATCAACATTATTATCAAATTGTGCCTTAATGTGTTTCTTATGGGCCTCATTAGCCATCATGACATTGCACCGGGTTCCATCTAAGCATGTCAAATGTAAGAGATACTCTTCTTCTGTAGAAGTGGAAGGAATGAGTTCAACAACAAGTTTCAGATATGGAATTTCACACTCGATAAGAAGGATTTCTTCTAGGCCATACACCAATTGAAATGGTGTGAATCTGGTAGTAGTCCAAATAGAGGTTCGATATGCCCACAAGGCTGCATAAAAGGATAAGATTCCATTCTTATTTGTGGATCCCTATCATGCATTGAAGGATCATTTTCAAGAATTTTTTGATCACTTCGAATTTTCCATTCACCTATAGGTAGTAAGGAGTTGAGTTTTCATGGTGAAGGCCCAATTTGGTAGTTATATCATGCAAAATGTGATTGCAGAAATTCTTCCCATGGTCTGTAACTATATCCTGTCATACATCAAACCTTGCAATGACATGATTTAAGAGAAAGAGAACATCTTTTTCACTAATTTTATTATATGTAGGCATCGTCTCAGCCCACTTGGTAAAATATTCTATCACCACATTGATGTAGCCATGCCCCTAGGAAAGTGAGGGTTACATGTCATAAAGTCAATTCCCCATTTTGAAAAAGGTCCAATGATGATAAAAGGGTGTAAAGGAGTTGGAGGAGCATGGGTTTTATGATCATTTATCTGGCATGCATGACACTTTTGGACCGCAAGGATAAAATCGCTAAACATAGTAGGCCAAAATTAGCCAACACGCAAAATCTTCTGTGTGATGGCATAACTAGACATATCTCCACCACATGTCCTAACATGACATTCATATAGATATTTCTTGGCCTCCTCATGAGTGAGGCACCACCTAAAAGTTTTATCGATACCACGACGATAAAGGGTGTCGCTAATTATAATATAATTTTTAGCCTGGTATCGGATATGGTGTTGGTTAGAGCGAGAGGTATCAGCCTAAAAAGTATGGGTATAGATATATATGATGATGCCTCCATACCATGGATTAGATGAATCTATTAGGAACAATGACTCATCTGGAGTAGAATTGTTAGATGTTGTTTTAGTTTCAGAAGTGGGAAGGTCGCAGATTAGTTCGGTAAAGACTAAATATTTCTTAGATTTGGATTTGATGGACTCCAAATCAAACTCCCGGAGGATGACAATCCATTTAGAATACTTCCACCCCCAAAAATTATCGGGAAAAAATGTACGTCATGGTGTTGCAATAAAAAACAACCATAGTGTTGCAAAGGAGGATATAGTGGCAAAACCTTTGGACAACTTGGACAACCACCAAAGCTAACTTTTCGACATGAGTATATTTGACCTTAGTATCATTTTTGTTCCAACTCAAATAATAAATGGGATTTTCTTCCCCTACACCATCCCCTTGGATCATTACCATAATGATGGTAGTAACTACAATGACAAGGTATAGGAAGTAAGAGGTATAAGAAGTAATCACACTGATAATCCAGCGAATTCAACAATGATGCCCAAACATGAACATCTTTCAAAGCATCAAACACCTTTTGGGAAATCTTGTCCCAATGAAATGGAATCCCTTTATTTAACAATTGAGTAAATCCTTTGATCAATTTGGCATAATTGGGAACATATCTCTGTAGAAAGTTAGATTTCCCTTGGAGTCAATGGAGTTGAACAAGAGAGGAAGGGGCAGGTAGATCTAGGATCATTTGGACTTTAAATGGATCAATTCGAATTCCTTGCTTCAACACAAAGAAGTTAAGATTTTTTTTGGATTACACACAAAACATGCACTTGTGCGGATTTAGCCTAATGTTATAATGTTGAAAACATAAAACTATATCCCTAAGATGCATGGGATGATTAACACGATGTTTCCTGGAAAAGGGATTAATAGGTATTTATCTCATCGGGAGAGAAAGCACACCAAAATGTACATTCTCGACAATTCTGTGATTGATTGAAATATTGAGAGGGAAAACCTCTTCAATATTCAACAAATTCTTCTTAGAACCGATACCATGGATAGATACAGAACTCATAGTTATATCAATGACATTGGGTGAATAGATATCAATAATATTGTCATAGGAAGAATCTAGAAACTTGGAGGAACAATGATGATTCTCATCCAACAGTGCATAATCTGACATCATGAATGCTATGATGCTTTCATTATTAGAGAATGTACCAAAGAAAAGATCAAAATAGATACCATAATGTAAGGAATAATCGATCCAATTGATCGAAGAGAAAAATGTAGAGTGTGCCAAACAGGTCGAATAGATGGATTCATATTTGAGCTCAATAGGATTGAGTGACATGCAGTCACCAAAGGTATCAATATTATATGCATCTTGTACTATCCAATGATCAGATGGAGTAGTACAAGAAGTTATTATGTTGACATAGGTAACCAATTTCAAGTTGTTAGGAAGGGCATAATAAAGAGGAGGGGGGGGAAGAAAACAGTTCCCATAAGGGATGAATCCTTAAGCAATCCCACTTGAACATGTTGATATGGATGTGGGGTTTCCCCCAAAAGAGGGATGCTTCCAGTAACTTGAGAATTATTGGCAAAGAAGGTGAGTTGATCAATGGCCATTATGCCCCCCCTGGTGAGGGAAAGCTATCACTAAAAAATAATTCCAATCGACAACAACCATAAAATAAACCCATGTAAGACCCATTATAATAGCAAAAGTGTCCTTAGAAGAAAAATTTTTATTAATAAGGAAAAGAAGATTACATAAAATTTGCAAGAGTTTACACAAAATCACTCAACACACTTGCAAGAACAAAAACAAGCTTTAAAAAGATAATGTCCTAAAATAATTTTGTTATGGATCACTTATTTTATTTAAAAGTGTCCATTTAAATTTAATTCTCTCATAACAACATTCCTAACTATTTTCCTAAGTTAGTTCCTAAGAAATGACACCTTTCTAGATGTCATATCTTTTACAACAATTAGCTATTCTAAAATGTCTCCAACATCTAATTAAATATTTTAGATAATTGAATATTATATTCTAAATAATTATAATATAGTCTATGTATTTTTTGGATCATCTAACTTTCCCCCCTTTGATCCAAATACACAATACAATATATAACAAGTTCATCCCTGAACTTAGTAAATTTGATACTGCTAAGTGATTTTGTCAAAATATCTGAGATCTGATCTTCCGAGGGAAAATATATCGACCTGATGACATCCTTTGAAATGAGTGTTTTGATGTAATGATAATTTATGTTGACAATATTTGTTTTGGAGTGGAAAACTAGATTTTTGGCAAGCTTTATGACTGACTAGCTGTCGATGAATCTTGCAAAACTCTACGCAACCAAACAATTTCACATGCTGCTTCCCATGCTAATATATATTCTCCATCTGTTGAAGATGTGGTCACTATAGCTTACTTCTTGTAACTCCAAGAAATTGCAGCTAACCCCATGTTCATCAAATAACCTGAGGTTGATGCCTGATCATCAATACTTTCAGCAAAATATGGATCGAAATATCCACCAAGTACAAAGTTCTTAGTCCTTTTGTAAATAAGACCAAAATCTTTCGTCCCTTGGATATATCTAAGGACCATTTTTACTTCATTCCAATGGTTGTCCCTTGGTTCATGCATAAAGCACAATAGAATATTGACTACATAAGATAAATCTAGATGAGTGGTTGTCAGATAGATCAAGTTGCTAATCAACTGTCTATAAGTACTACTATTCATCAATTCCTCCCCATCAATTTTTTAAAGTTTCAAGTTTTGTTCCATTGGGGTGAGAATGATCTTGCAATCTTGCATTCCAAATCTTACAAGAAGTTCATATACATACTTGATTTAAAAAATGACAATATGGTTTGCATGTTGGAATACCTCAACTCCAATAAAGTAGTGAAGTAATCCCAAATCAGTCATTTTAAAACGCGCCTACAACTCCTTCTTTACCTACAAAATACGATCATTATTATTCCTAGTAATGATCAAGTCATCCACATACATGAAAAGAATGATCATATTTTTACCCTATTGGAATACATTTAAAGTATCATCAGATTCACTACACTTAAACCAAACTTTGCGAATCTACTCATCCATTTTGGTATACCAAGCCCGTGGAGCTTTTTTCAATCCGTATAAATCCATGATCATTTTTCATACTTTGTATTCTTGCCCTTCAATCACAAAACTTGGAGGTTGTGTCATATATACTTCGTTTTGCAAGTATCCATTGAGGAAGGAACTTTTAACATCCATCTCATGAAACTTCAATCCTTTTTGAGCTGCTAATGCAAGTATTAATCTTATGGTGTTCCATTTTGCTTTAGGTGCAAATGTTTCCTCATAGTTGAAACCTTCACGCTGTACAAAACCTTTAGCAACAAGCCTTGTTTTTTCACTTGTCAATTTCTCCATCTAGCTTATGCTTCATTCTGTAAACCCATTTTCATCTAATGGGTTTCACATTGTTGGGACAGTCAACAAGTTTCTGAGTGTTGTTTTCCATTACAACCTTGTATTCTTCAACCATTGCCTTTTTCCATTCTATATGTTTCACTACCTATTTGTATGTGGAGTGCTTATTAAAATAATTTGTTATTAAGGTGAACTTTTCTTCATTTATTTGTGAAAATTTCACTCCTATTTTGTTTTATTCATCTCTTCTGACATATTTAAAAATTTTAATGACCCATTTAGGTAGTTGATGTTCACTTGTTTGTGGATCTGAATAATCATCATCATTGTAAAGTGGATTGATATAAACATATGTTCTTCGATCAACTGAAGGTTTAGGGGGTGGAGATTCATTATTAGATGAACCGCTCCTAGGAGATTCTAATGAAATTCTAGAATATCTAGATGTGCTAGATGAAGTAGGTGAGATGGATGAACCATTTTATGTTGAAGGTAATTCAATATTGTACCAATATTGTGTACTTGGTTGATTTGGAATTCTTCTTCTCTTTTTATCTCCCTTAGTTTCCAATTTGTGTAGAATATTATCTATATTTGTGGCACTCTTGCTTTCCATTTCATCAAATATAACACCCCTGCTGACAATAAAATTTCCATTGGACAAAAGATGATATCCCTTCTTTGAATTGGAATACTGAATCATTGTATTGTTCAAACTTGGCGAATCAAGCTTAGTTTGTTTTTCTTTTAGAGTTAAGGAATAACACACTAAACAAAAAAATCTAATATGTTTGACTCGAGGCTTGAAACCAAAACTTGCTTCATATGGTGTAATTTCATCCAAAGAAGTAGTAAGATATCTATTCCTTAAGTAGGTTGTTGTATGTATTGCTTCTACCCAATATAAAGGACTTCAATTTTTGAAAGTTAGCATGGATCTTTCCATCCCTAACAAGGTGCAATTCATTCTCTCTACTACTAAATTTTTGTGTGGAGTGTAGACATTTCTAAGTTGTCTTTTGATACCGCTATCCCTACAATAAGTTTGGAATTCATTGGAAGTGAATTCCCCTCCATTGTATGTCCTAAGAGTGTCAATCTTCTCTTTAACTTCATTCTCAACAAGTTGGAAAGAAGTCTTAAACTTCTCGAATGCTTCTGAATTTTTCTTCAAAAAATAAACCCAAGTCATTCTACTAAAATCATCAGTGAAGAGTAAAAATTATCTACAACCTCCTAGAGAAGTCTATAGAGGTCCATAAATGTCAACATGAACCAATTTCAAATGTCTGTTTGCACGCCATGAACTTCTTGGAGAAGTCTCTCAAATTTGTTTCTCGTAAATTCAAGCTTCACATTTTTCATTTTATTTCTTAAAAGTTGGAAGTCCTTTAACCATTCCATTCTTTTGAAGTTGAGAGAGACTTTCAAAGTTTAAATGCCCATATTTAACATGCCACAACCTTATTGGTGAAACACTACACTTGTTGCTCCTGCAAAATCATAATTTCATGGAATGATTGTTCCTTTCATCCTTAAAATTTTTCCATCTTCATATCTTGCCACGACTCTCTTCCTATTTTTTTTGATGGAGTTGAATTTTACCAAGCCATCCTCCATAACAACTTTATGTCCTACTTGTTGAATCGTGACTAATGACAACAAATTCTTCTTGAAAGCTGGTACATACAAAACATTTGAAATTATTTTTTCTCCAATGCCAGGAAGAAAAAAATTTACTGCACCTTTTCCACAAAGAATGTGTCTTGTATCATATATAAGAAATATTGAAATGAGATGGCATTGTTTATAAGTCCAAAATAAGTCACATCGAAAAGTCACATGTTGTGTTGCCCCTGTATCTAAGATTCAAACATCTTCATAACCACTTTTAAAATATGTGGAGACCTGTATTGTTGTTGATTATGAACTTTGATGTGTAGTAAAGACATATTCCTAGCCATCATCTTCTTGATCATTAGAAACTGTTCCATGTGTTGGTGAAACTTTTGAATTTTGTCAATACAATTTCAAATGACCAATTCTGTTACACCTTCTACAAACAATTTGACCGAAATATTTACCTCTGCCTTGACTTTGTCCTCTGTCTCTGCTTTGTCCTCTACTTTGATTTTTTCCTCTACCTTTACTTTGTCCTCTTCCTTGATTGTTTCCTTTGCCTTGACTGTTTCCTCTGCTAGAACTGTTGCCTCTATTGAATTTCTTGCCTCTGCCTTGAATTCTACCAAAACCTTGTCCTCTTTGTACTCCTTGCTTTTGATTGACGTGCCCTATTCCTCTACCTACAAAAGTATCAGATGAGGATAATTGTTGGTGGCTAGAATTCTCCTACTTTTTGGTCTGTATCCTATCCCAAACATACCACCTTAACCCCTGTTTTAATCCCAAAGGCCTATTTATTCCTGTACATTTTCCCAATTGCACACATTGCTGCACTCCTCTTATGTTTTTCATATTCAAAGGTTATATATGTACTTAATCATTAAATTATAGGTTTTATATCTTAAACTATCTTTTTAACTAATATATTCCTTTCCTAAGTAATGTGATGGAACCAAAGTGTTAATCTATGTGAAATATTGGGTTGGTGCAGGAATCTTCTTATACTGGTCAACATTCCTGCACTTTCGAGGTAGTTGTTAATTATTTTTTTGAATGACCACTGATGGATAAGACAAATCAATAGACTGCATGAATTTCTTGCTAAGAGATCAATTTCCTTGTTGGGATTAACGTTTAGAGAAGAAGGCGGGATATGAAGGCTCGACTTCGGCTACAAAACACCTATTTTAGACTTTTTGCAAACAACCAAGAGGATTAATATGTAATATTGTTATATTTTTGTTGCGGCCAAGAGACGAAGTATGTATTTAATAGGGTTTCTCTATAGATGTTAGGGAGCGATTGTGGAGCACTTGAAAGGTATGATTTTGACAAACAATTTAGTGGCTTTTCAGTAACATTTGTAACCTTTTCTGCATTATGAATTCAAAGAAATAAAGAATTTTAATCAAATATGTAAGAATTAATATGGGCAGCTTAATCGTTGATAATTGTCATTTTTCTATACAGGGAAAGGTGGAAATGAAGAGTTGCCGTTCGAAAGAGAAAGACAGAGGAGGAATAACTCCTGTCCCTCTAGAAGGGAACCAGATGCGAACAAGATCGAGCAGATCAAAGCAGAATAACCCAGGAAAGAAAGAAGGGATACCAATTCGATGAAAGAGGGAAAGAAAAGTAAAGGATTAACAGCTTGGCAAATCCCTCAGGATCTTTGATTGTGAGGGATCGCTATTTTACTTATTTTTGTTACCTAGATATCCCCGCCGTTACTTTTATATAAAGGAACAACATCGTCGGGCAAGGGGACTCCTGTTTTTGTAATTTTCAGTTTCAGACAAAAACTTTGATCATCGAGTCTCACTGAGACCTGGTTTACTGTACATTTGTTGATGCGTTAATATAAAAGACTTGGTGTTTATTTCATCTTTGCGTCTGGAGTAACCTAAGGCGGTGTACCATTGGTAGCTAAGGGCCCGACTCTGAAGGACACTTGCTTTTGTATCATTATACTGTGATTTATGCATGGTTTGCTTATCTTTATTACTCGGTAATCTGATATATCTTTCATATGCTATGTTATGCTCTGTTACGATTAATGCATTAACGGTTTTTCTCAGGAAATTTGTGTAATACCTTTGCACTGTATAATTGGATCTTTTCAGAGTTGATCGCATGCTTTTAGTCTCAACCAGTTATTTTTGTTACAGAGCGTCTGTATTGAATATTACTGTGATTTGATTCATTTGAAATCCCGATTATTGGAATCCGAAAGTAATGTTATTCTATTTGGAAACATAGTCGTATTATCCTTAATTGTCAGATTACTATATTAATGCGAGCTGTGCATATATGGTCGATTACTGTCGTTCCATAATTCATCAACGAGTGATGTTCCATAAAGTATATTGCATCCAGTTTGCTTTAAGAGAGAAGAGTGTTATTTTATAGCAGAGTGTGAGTAAGTTGGTTTTGATTCGCGAGACTTAGTTCTTTTGATTGTTGTTCCATTTACTGTTGTTCCATTTCCTATTTGCTGTTCCATTTCCTATTTGTTGTTCCATTTTACTTGTTGTCGTTCCATTTACTGCACTTGTTGTTTTGGTGTGAGAGAAGGTCTAAGGCTATAGTGAGCCTCAGCAGACGCTGCCTAGCTCCCAGACCTATGGTCCATGCCCTAATTTTCTTTCCATCAGTTTCTAAAGGGATGGGTTATCGCTTCCGTACCCTTGACTGATAAGCTTTCTTGTGTGATTCTATCTTTTTGGAGTAAGTTAGTTATAGTTTAGCATCTGTCTACTCTTGTATTTTCTGAACGCTATACTACTAAGCATTACTCGGATGAATAGCCTCGAATTGAGCTACTCTTTGCAATAACAAAACGTTCCCGGATTGACTTATTAATGTGGGATAATTAGAGGTGTGGGAGACCCTAGTTATAGCTATACATTTTGGCGTCATTGCCGGGGAAAGAGTATAGTCATTTGTCCTTTAAAGAGTATTGCGCAAATCCGCTAGGGGAGAGTTTGATTTTAAAACGGAAGGTAAGAACCTACGTATGGAGCATGTAAAAGCCCTGCTCCACCGTCCGCTCTCCTAGCAGAATTGCTGATTGAATAGGATTTAGTAGTTTATTAGAGTGCATGACTAAGAAGAAAAGGCCATAAAAGGATATCAAACCTCCATCCAAACCCGAAAAATCCAAAGGGCTGGTGACCCTTGGCCGAACAACCTTCATAGACGAAATCTATAAGAAAACTGAATCTCAGCCATCAGTAGGCCCCCGAAAAATTAATTCTAAACAGCGTACTAGCTCCCTTCAAGCCACAACATCACCATCTGAAGCCTTCGCTGAGGTGCATAGTCAGACTGATGAACAAGACTTTCAAGAAATTGAAAATTTTGTTCCAGAACGACTACAGGAAGGGAATCTAAGCAATCTTTGTGAAGGAGAAGGGGAAACAGGGGAAGTAGGAGAGCCAAGGTCTCCTCCTAGGATAATCCAGCCGTTAAATAGCCCAGATAAGGGGAGCACGGTAAATTTTTTTATTGAAGACATCCCATTTCCTCAGATAGAAATTCCAGATAAGGGGAGTGTTATTAAAACAATCCCTGTCAAGGCCGTTCCTTCTCAGCTTAGGAATACCCTCCTAGAGATCCCGGAAGGTTACTGGCACATATTCGATCCCATGGCGCAGAATCAGCCAAATACTCAAACTTCTACATTGCAATATCCTATAGTGGATTCCGCAGCAAATGCGCCGATGAAAGCAATCCCTCTTCAACACATCCCTACATTTCATGGACTTACATCAGAGGACCCTGATGCATTCTTATTTGAATTTGATGTGCTATGTAGGGGATATGATTACACCACTGACCCCTAGAAATTAAAATTGTTCCCCTCCACTTTGAAAGGGGAGGCTCTAAGATGGTTTATGGGTTTAGGTGGTGGAGTCATAAATAACTGGGAACAAATGAAAGAATCTTTCCTAAAGAAATATCAGGATTATTGTAGGTCTAGAGAATTAAAAGATGAAATTTTCCAAATGACAGCTAGACCAAATGAAAAATTAGAAGAATACGTAGAACGTTTCCAGTATAATTTACAGAGATCCCCCTATGCATCACTACATCTGCCTGATAATGTGTTAAAAACTGCATTGATCAGAGGCATGAAGGAGCAGTGGATTGAAACATTAAATATCATGGGAAAAGGGGATATTTATCAAGAGAATTTTTCTGACATCATTGATTTATGTATCAGGAGTTCAAGAGGCAGCACAAGGATAAAACCAGCAGAATATGATCGGTTTGTCAGAGACAACAAAATATCAACAGAAGGAGTAACACGAGTAGAACTTGGAAATTTATTAGAAAATTTTAAAACTGATATTCTGGGGACATTAACTACACAAATTGATATTGTGCAGGCTAAACAGAAGCAGATGGAGGCGGAACAAAATCTGGCGATTTTCTACCCCCGATGTAGAAGAAAACATAGCCACAAGGAATGTCCACTGGATGCAGTTAAAACATGTGCTATCTGTACAAAAGACCACCTTACTGAAAGCTGCCCCTCACTTCCGGGATTGAAGGTAGTATATAAGGAAGTAGAAGAAGAGCCAGAACCAGCATACTTCGTTAACCAGCATCGCCAATGGCAACCAAGGCAGTCTGGTATGTTTTCAGACCCAACTTCTTCTTTCCAGCCTCCGCAGTATAATGCTCAGCAATATAGTATGTGGCAAAACCAATCTCCACCCCCATTTCCGAACTGGTCATCACAGCTGTTTCCTTCTCCAAATCCGTGGATGAATCAAACAAGTCAATTCAGCTGGGCGAATTTTCCTTACACCCCACCATATTGGCAGAATAACTCATATCCTCCACAATGGATTCCCCCTACTTCACAAAGGTCACCCTGGCAGACAAACTGGCCAAAATCGACATATCAGCCAACAGGAACTATTCCACTCCCTCAACCAACTCTGTCAGATTTACAACAAAACCCCCAGTCTAATCTGAGACCGCAACTCCCAGCCCAACCCAATCCCTATCCAAATAACAAATCGGTCCAATCCCTTCAAATCATGGAAACATCAGAAATCGAATCTGACCTGAAGGAGTGCAACGATCTTCAGTTAAGATCTGGACGTATAATATAAATAGAGGGAGACAAAACAGTCCACATTGAAGATCAATTACCAATAGAACATCTGTTACAACAAGAGGGTGTAAATAAGGAACAAACCCATCATCAAGCAAGTACATCCTCTCCTCCTTTCCCGGAATGATTAGTCATACCACGACCTGTGCAATATACAGACTTTGAAATTCTAGGAGAGTTACAAAACCTGTACATAAGAATTCCATTCCTCCAAGCCATTCAAGACATTCCTATATACGCAAAAACTATAAAAGAACTGTGCATAAAACAACCAAGGAGGAATGCAACCACTAACCCAAGATTCCAAGTAGTCGGTACTTTATCTGACCTGTTATCAGGAAAGGGGATACCCATTAAATATGAAGACCCCGGAAATCTAATTGTAACTGTTCAAATCTATGGTCAGACCCTGACTAATGCTTTAGTCGATCTAGGAGCCGCAATTAATATTTTGACAAACTCTACTTGCCAAAAGCTCGACATTACATCAGTAGAACCTACTTCTACTTTGTTAGAATTGGCAGACCGATCTGTAGTTCGAACAGAAGGTACTCTATATGACGTCATGGTCTCTGTAGATTCCTGGGAATACCCAACCGATTTCCTGATAATTAATCCAAAAACCCGACTGGATGGACATCTGCTAATTCTAGGTAGACCTTTGCTTGCTACTGTCGATGCTTACATTGGTTATCGGTAGGGAAACATGACTATAACTAGAGGACCATATATTAAAAATCTAGTTCTATACCCTCTAGCACAGCCAAGTCTTACAATGATCAAAACTAACCAGCACCCTGTATCATACCTTACTAACAATATCAGATCCCCATTGACTGTACAGAAGGCTCTAGATTTTAAAGACAAAACAGAAGATGATGCCATCAATAATTTCATTAGTCAAACTGAATCTAGATCTCACACACAGTGTTTCATGATAGAAGCAGTGTTTGATAGTGAATTATAAGAAGATCCTTTGAAAGATGCGCATGACCAAACAATACCTGTGATTGTTGTTGCCAACAGTAAAGTAGTGGAAATTGAACCAGGTAAGACTCTAAATATCAATACCAACCTCACACCGGACCAAGAAACAAAGCTCGTCCATCTGTTACGAAAGTATCAAGAAGCATTTGCGTGGGATTACCCTGATATGAAAGGGATTGATCCTCAATTATGCACCCACCACATTTATATAGAAAAAGATGCAAGACCTGTTCGTCAACCACAAAGAAGACTCAACCCTCATCTAAAAGAGGTTGTAAAAGCTGAACTTCAGAAACTTTTAGATGTTAATTTCATTTACCCTATTTCTGATAGTAAATGGGTCTCTCTGCTGGTGGTGGTACCCAAGAAGAATGGAAAATGGAGGATTTGTGTGGATTACAAGGAGTTAAATAAAGCCACATAGAAAGATCACTTCCCTCTCCCATTCATAGACCAAGTATTGGACACTTTAGCAAAAAGAAATTCTTTTCTTTCTTGGATGGCTTCAGTGGATACAATCAGATACATATTTCCCCTGAAGACCAAGATAAAACTACCTTTACTTGTCCTTGGGGAACGTTTGCATATCGAGTTCTACCCTTTGGCCTATGTAATGCTCCAGCTACATTCCAAAGGGCTGTCCTTAGCATCTTTGCATATTTAATAAATGATGGACTTGAGGTGTACATGGATGACTTTACACCATATGGAGATGAGCTTGATCCAACTTTAGATACTCTAGAAAAAGTCCTACAACGTTGCATCGCTACCAGGCTTTGCTTAAGCCCCGAAAAATGTTATATGATGATGACAGAAGGGCTCATTCTAGGACACTATGTTTCAGCAGCTGGCATTCAGGTAGACCCGACCAAAATTCAAATACTTTTGCTTATCCCCACCCCCACTACTCAAACAGAGGTACGCAACTTTCTTGGATTTTCTGGGTATTATAGACGATTTATAGAACATTATTCACACATTGTTGCACCCCTATATGCTCTAACTGGTAATGTTGATTTCTTGTGGATAGAAAAATGTGATCGTGCTTTCAAGGAATTAAAGAAGCTTGTATCAGCATCTCTAGTCCTTCGAGGACCAAACTGGAATTTACCATTCCAAATCTCATCTGATGCCTCAGATACAAGAATCGGAGCAGTCCTGGGGCAGGAAGAGGATAAAAAACCATATGCTATCTACTATATCAGCAAAATTTATCCTCAGCTGAATTAAATTACACTATCACTGAAAACGAATTCCTGGCTGTAATACATGCTGTTAATAAGTTTAGACATTATATCACAGGCTATCCCGTTATGTTATATACAGATCATTCTGTTATCAAATATTTGGCAAATAAGCCTGTTACAAATGATAGAATAACTAGATGGTTGATCTTATTGCAGGAATTCAATATCATAATCAAGGATCGACCTGGAAAGGAGAACCCCATAGCCGATTTTCTCTCACGAATACCAAAATCAATTGAAAAAATAGCAGTGGAAGATCAATTTCCTAATGAGAACCTGTTTGTTGTTGCTGTTCGAACACCCTGGTATGCTGATGTTGCCAATTACCTTGCAGTAGGTAAGCTACCAAAACACTTAACCCCTCATGAACGTAAGCAGATTGTTCAGAAGAGTACTCGATTTTCGTGGATTGGGGGCTATTTGTTCCACACAGGGGCAAACATGAAAATTAGGAGATGTATTCGAGAAGATGAAATTTCCGACATTTTAAAAGCCTGTCATGACGGACCATGCGGGGGACACTTTGCTGAAAAGAGAACAGCACATAAAGTATTACAGACAGGATACTATTGGCCTACAATTTTCAAAGATGCGAAAAAATTTGCCCAAGCCTGTGACAGCTGCCAGCGAGCAGGACGACTTGGTCAAACTGGCGAAATGCCTCTGAGGCCACAATTAGTCATTGAGCCGTTTGAAATATGGGCTCTTGATTTCGTTGGACCCATCAGTCCATCATCAAATCAGAGAACATACATCTTGGTGGCGACATACTATGTTACCAAATGGGTCGAGGCCGAATCATTGCCTAGAGCTACAGAAGATTCTGTAATATAGTTCTTGTTCCATTTGTTTGTACATTATGGACTTCCGAGAGAAATAATTACAGATGGAGGACCACAATTTGCTGGAAATAAATTAGCTGCAACACTTAAAAATTATCATGTCCAGCATAAAATTACTACCCCATATCACCCGCAGGCGAATGGGCAAGTAGAGAGTAGAAACAAGGTAATAGAATCAATTTTAACAAAAACCATTGCATCGCATAGGCGTGATTGGGCTGCCCGATTACCTGAAGCACTGTGGGCTTATAAAACCACATGGAAGAGTACCACAGGTTATTCACCCTATCAATTAGTGTTTGGAAAACAACCTATCTTCCCCATAGAATTCAAAATCCAAATGCTACGAACTGCACAGGAAGTTGGCCTAGATCTAAGTGAGGCAAAAATCAATCGATTACAGCAGATTAATGAAATGGACGAAATCAGGCTCTCTACATTACAAAATACAACACTTATTCAACAACAGCGAGCTAAATGGCATGATGCACTGATCAAGAACAGAGTCTTTCACGAAGGAGACTAGGCTCTGTTATATGACTCTCGGTTTCAGGACTTCCCGGGGAAACTTCAGACTCGATGGTTAGGACCATACGAAATCCAGAAAGTACATGATAATGGGACCCTCACTCTGATCACAATTGATGGTTCTAGATATGCATTCAAGGTAGATGGCCACCGAGTTCGTCTCTATCAAAAGCCACTCACTCGGGAATCCTTCTGTCAGCAGCTACATCAAGACAGTGATATGGAAATTTTAGGAGAGGAAGCAAAATATTCCTCGCCTATAATTCAGTAAGGAATTCATTTTTCTATAACTTGTACATAAGTTCTTGTATATATGTTTTCTTAACATTTTCATTGATCTTTCTTTTGATTTTTGCATTCTGCGTGTTCTGTTGTTCCTTTTCAAAAGGAACAACATTTGCGTGTTTCTGCTGTTCCTTTTCAAAAGGAACAACATTTGAGTGTTTTCATTGTTCCTTTTCAAAAGGAACAACATTAGCTTGTTTCTGCTGTTCCTTTTCAAAAGGAACAACATTTGAGTGTTTTTGCTGTTTCTTTTCAAAAGGAACAATATTTGTGTGTTTATGCTATTCCTTTTCAAAAGGAACAATATTTGAGTGTTTTTTTTGTTCCTTTTCAAAAGGAACAACATTTGCGTGTTTCTGCTGTTCCTTTTCAAAAGGAACAACATTTGAGTGTTTTTGCTGTTCCTTTTCAAAAGGAACAACATTTGCGTGTTTCTGTTGTTCCTTTTCAAAAGGAACAACATTTGAGTGTTTCTACTATTCCTTTTCAAAAGGAACATCATTTGAGTGTTTTTGTTGTTCCTTTTCAAAAGGAACAACGCTTGTGTGTTTTTGTTGTTCCTTTTCAAAAGGAACAGCGCTTGTGTGTTTCTGCTGTTCCTTTTCAAAAGGAACAATGCTTGTGTGTTTCTACTGTTCCTTTTCAAAAGGAACAGAGCTTGTGTGTTTCTGCTGTTCCTTTTTTTTAAAAGGAACAACATTTGTGATTTTCTGTTGTTCCTTTCAAAGAAACGACATCTCAAGTATTTGTTTGCATGGATTCTTCTCCGAGGAACACCATCAGCATGTTTTTTCTCTTTCGATGATATTGAGGATGCTTTGCGCCCATGTTCTCCTCAGTCTTTAAGATACAACTATGGACTTATACAATGAACATAAATCATGATATACCGAAGTTAGCAGATCATAAATCACTATCTTTATAAGGCCTAGTAGTGATAATAGGACAAGAGGAGGGACACACTTATTTCTTATCTTCGTTGTCATCATCTTATTACTGTTGCTCTGGTTGGTGATCTTTATCATGACGATTTCCCTAAAAATTCTTTTTTTGATTATTACCCAGGGGTAAGAGCAGAGGATTTATATCTGCCTGTTGGGATGATAAGACTTCTTCCACCATTCCCCACTCTTAAGAAGAGTTGAACCACCCTTATGTGTAAATAAATAAGAAAAAGTGCTCTGCAAAAAGAAAGAAGTAAATATGAATTATCAATTGTCAAATGCAGGATAGGGGGTCTCATCAAGAGCCAGCCTACCATGATCATAAGGATGAAAGCGAAGTGGCATTCCCATTACGGCCACCACACCAGGGATATGGTCCAAAGGTATACTAAATAAACAAACCTTGGAACAGGGGGTCTCATCACGAGCTGGCCTGCCCACGTTTCACACCTACCTTGTGAATGGCATTATGGCTATCTGGTTATCAAGCCAACATAATGGCCTACATTTTGACAAAGCACTCTTCAAAATACACACAAAGGATCATGGTTCCGGGGGGTGAAATAAACAACTCTGCCAAGGTTATGAACACCTGTTCGCAGCAGAGCTCTGTTAATGGTATTGAAGTCGTAATGGTCACACCAACAGGTATGATATCAATACTTCTTCGTATCTTATATCCTATGAATAGATCATATTTTATGTCCCAACGTATAGATCGAATGAATACTCATTACCACCAATCATGGCAACGAAACTGGCAATGACCGCTAGAGATTTCGTACGCTTGACAGGCATCCCATCCCCTGGTCTCTCATCATATCACGCATGCTCTTATGTAAAATGCGATCTACCTTTTTGCCTCGATTTCGGTATTTCATTGTCTATCTAAAACATGGCATAATTTCATATGTTGTTTCTTTATGACTTGATTTCCAAATGGCTTCTTCTCCTCTATTTGACGGCTGGGGACAGCCTATCAGATCGCGGGGGGGGAGGTAACCTCATTACTCCATGGATTACGTGTCAGAACACCATTCGGGGAAGATAATGTATGAAGGTATGGCATGGTTTAATGGTATGATAATTCTATTTTATGGAAATTTCCGTCCACGATCCTTTTTTTGTTGCATGCTCTGTGTTCTTTTCCAAAACTTTGCGACGATCACCCTCTCTGCATCTCAAACACCACAGGCAATTGCTGTTCCATTAAGAATTCTGAGTGGAACCATGGGGGGAAAGACAATCCGAAGCGAATCTCGGGAGTCGACAGTCTCCGCTGCTGCCCGCAAGATCCTGGAAAAGGCAGGGTGGCTGAATTATTTCAGTCGCCTATGAGAATCAAATGAAGCAGTGGCATTGGAATTCCTGCAAAATCTGCAGGAGAACTAGTCCATAGTAAGAGAAAAATGGATAGCGGTCACTGATGATATCATTGCATAAGTCTCGGGACTACCAGCTGCCGGACCCATATGGACGCTGAAGAAAGAAAGACTACAAAAGATCATGGAGATTTTCCACGATGAAGGCCAAAGCTTGACAGTCAAGGGGAAGGGAGTTCTGCCGGCAACGTTAGGGGAACCCTGGACCGAATTAGCAAAGATAGTGTAGAACTACATCACTTGCGAAGGGAGGAAAGACGTGGTAAGACCACATCATATTAAACCCTTAGATGTTTTGAAAGGAAAATGTTTTGTAAATCTGCCTGCACTCTTAAATTCGTTATTACATGATGCGGCCCGCAGCCTGAGAAAGGCACAACACATAGAAGCAGTTGTTAGCCACCATCGATTGATTCGATTGATAGTGAGCCATAGTCTCACTGAACAACAGAGCAGCTAGGAGGAGCTCATCGCAATGATTGAGGGGGGATTGGATGCACCATCCCCAAAACCTAAACATCCCTCTAGCACACCAGAACGATCAGAAAAACGTAGAGAATTGGCAGCAGAAAAACATGTTGCTCCAAAACGAAAACATCCCTCTAGCACACCGAAACGACCAGAGGAACCCAAAGAATTGGTAGCAGAAAAAAATGTTGTTGGTACACCAGAACAATCTAAGAGACCAAGGAAATCAACCTGGCTAGCCTGGATACGAGGAAGGCTGGAAAAG
Source organism: Pinus taeda (assembly GCA_000404065.3). Taxonomy (NCBI): domain Eukaryota; kingdom Viridiplantae; phylum Streptophyta; class Pinopsida; order Pinales; family Pinaceae; genus Pinus; species Pinus taeda. Next base: position 54,745 of record APFE031642197.1, read on the forward strand.
ATCCAGGGGACCACTACCCAACCAATCGAGATTATGGACGAACCTCCAGAACCAGAAGGAGGACCTTCTGAAGAAAATGCTGAGAAATCTAGGGCCGAGGCTGAGAAGCCTGGAGAAGGAGTTGAGGAAGGGGACGAGCACTATGGAACAGAAACAGAAGTTGAACACTCCAAGGCAGCCACCGAGTAGGCCAATCAAGAAGAGGAAGTAGTACATCTAGGGGCAGCCCGCTGCAGGACCCTGTGGGTGAAGAGGAATTGGCAGCAGTCCTGGCCAATATGGGGGAGGATGGCCAACCCTCCAGCCTAATAGGCCTCCCTGACAAACCTCCGGAGGAAGACTCACCTGAGAAATCACATGCAGAAAAGGTAGGAGAAGAAAACCTGCCCGTTTATGATGACGAAATAAGAGACACCAATCAGGAACAATCTGTTCCCAAGACACTAGAAGAAATTCTAGATGGAGTAGGAACAGATTTAAGCGCCAGTCATAAACCCTCTGCCGAGGCAATAGAGATTAAGAAATTAAGGAGGAAACAGCAGAGGTTGCTGGGCACTATAGCCAAGCTCCGACAACAAATTCGAATTCTGAAAGCCAACCTGAGGATACGAAGGACCGCAAGGAAAAGAAGAGGGCCACTGCAACAAAATCCCGTAGGACAAGAAGACGACAGACTTATAGCCGCTCTGTTGGTCAAAACCCCATTAGAAGACCTACTGCCGAAGAACAGACTGCTGTTCCAAATGACATTGAAGAACAGACTGATGTTCCAAATGACATTGAAGAGCAGACTGCTGTTCCAAATGACTTTGAGGGACAGATTGTTGTTCCAATTGACCCTGAAGAACGGATGAACATTCCAATTGAGGTAGAGGAACAACAAGATGCCCCGATGATAGGGGGATCACAACAACCTTTCATTCATGTTAAGAAAGAAAAAGAGAGTAAGAAGACCCAAACAGAAGCACCACCCTCAGGGGTAATTCGGGTTCTGAACTCCAAACAGCATAACAAAAAGGTTTAGGTAAAACTCCCGGCCTCTACGACTCTATGGAAAAAGGATCCAAAAACAGGAACCTTGCACAAGATGATGAAGCAAGCTCAGCAAGAAGTTGAACAACTGAGAGAACAAACAGTCCCCCGGGAGAAATAGGAAGAGTTACAACAACAACTTCGGGATATTAGTTAGTCCGAGAGCCAGGCCTTTGAAGGATGGCAAAAGGAGCAAGAAAAGGTTGCCAAGGTAACTCGTCGATTAGATATTTTTATTAAGCAGATGGACACTGTGTGTTCCTTGTATAATGACGTTTTGACCTGTAGGGCCCCTGCTAAAAATTATGCTTTATTTTTGCTTGAACAATATTTACGATTAAAAATAAAAGCTGTTAAGGCAGGTGCCCCTATCAAAATCAACACTGTTCATGATTTTATAGATTGTTGCAAGCATTATGGAATTAAGGTTCAAAGATTATTGTGCGAATTTTACTTGCACAACCTCGTGCTAGACCAGGAAACTGACTTAAATCCTGGCCCTTTTGTTGGCGACATACAATTGCAATCCTTCGTTTCATTTGGGGTTAATCAGCATAAATGGCTCAAAGCCTATAACACCTTTCAGAAATAGGAAAATAGCCTAGACTTATGGGTGCGAGCTGAGCCTAGAGACCCAGTGAAGCTATGGAGAGAGCATAGGAGCCTTATGAGGACCCCGGGTGTCATCGAGATATTAGGACCCATGCACGAAGACCTGATCTAACATAATCTGGAATATTTTCTTACTATTAAAGACCTCGCCATCGATGCTGCAAAATTCCGATACCAGACCTCTAGCCCAAACATCCAGCTCAGGGAACCATTCAAATACGAGAATTTTGAGCTGGCTGCCAGCCGATTGAACCTTTATGGGGACCGTATTCTGCAAGCAGGGCCATCCTGGTTAGGGTATCGATTTCATAGCCCAATTATTTGGCACCCTGCACCCAGATATCAGGCCTTGTATGAAATGCCTGTAGATCAAATAAATCAGTTCCTTGATGATCTAGTTGCTCATCACGGTTGTAGGCCTCCTTGCGAGATTCCCTCTCCGGCCTATTCTCTTACTGCCTTGCATGTCAACTATAATGTTTTCATGAGGGCATGAAACAGGGTAAGCAGGGGGGTGTGTGGAGCACTTGAAAGGTATGCTTTTGAAAAACAATTTAGTGGCTTTTCAGTAACATTTGTAACCTTTTCTGAATTATGAATTTAAAGAAATAAAGAATTTTAATTAAATATGTAAGAATTAATATGGGCAGCTTAATCGTTGATAATTTTCATTTTTCTATATAGTGAAAGGTGGAAACGAAGAGTTGTCGTTTGAAAGAGAAAGACAGAGGAGGAATAACTATTGTCCCTCTAGAAGGGAACCAGATGCGAACAAGATCGAGTAGATCAAAGCAGAATAACCCAGGAAAGAAAGAAGGGATACCAATTCGGCGAAAGAGGGAAAGAAAAGTAAAGGATTAACAGCTTGGCGAATCCCTCAGGATCTTTGATCCTGAGGGATCACTGTTTTACTTATTTTTGTTACCTAGATATCCCCGCCGTTACCTTTATATAAAGGAACAACATCGTTGAGCAAGGGGACTCCTGTTTTTGTAATTTTCAGTTTCAGACAAAAACTTTGATCATCGAGTCTCACTGAGACCTGGTTTACTGTACATTTTTTGTTGCGTTAATATAAAAGACTTGGTGTTTATTTCATCTTTGCATCTGGAGTAACCTAAGGCAGTGTACCATTGGCAGCTAAGGGCCCGACTCCGAAGGACACTTGCTTTTGTATCATTATACTGTGATTTATGCGCGGTTTGCTTATCTTTATTACTCGGTAATCTGATATATCTTTCATATGCTATGTTATGCTCTGTTACGATTAATGCATTAACGGTTTTTCTCAGGAAATCTGTGTAATACCTCTGCACTGTATAATTGGATCTTTTCAGAGTTGATCGCATGCTTTTAGTCTTAACCAGTTATTTCTGTTACAGAGCGTCTGTATTGAATATTACTGTGATTTGATTCATTTGAAATCCCGATTATTGGAATCCGAAAGTAATGTTATTCTATTTGGAAACATAGTCGTATTATCCTTAATTGTCAGATTACTATATTAATGCGAGGTGCGCATATATGGTCGATTACTGTCGTTCCATAATTCATCAATGAGTGTTGTTCCATAAAGTATATTCCATCCAATTTGCTTTAAGAGAGAAGAGTGTTATTTCATAGCAGAGTGTGAGTAAGTTGGTTCTGACTCGCGAGACTTAGTTCTTTTGATTGTTGTTCCATTTACTGCTGTTCCATTTACTATTGTTCCATTTCCTATTTGTTGTTCCATTTCCTATTTGCTATTCCATTTTACTTTTTTCCGTTCCATTTACTGCACTTGTTGTTTTGGTGTGAGAGAAGGTCTAAGGCTGTAGTGAGCCTCAGCAGACGTTGCCTAGCTCCCAGACCTATGGTCCATGCTCTAATTTCCTTTCCATCAATTTCTAAAGGGATGGGTTATCGCTTCCGTACCCTTGACTGATAAGCTGTTCTATGTGATTCTATCTTTTTGGAGTAAGTTAGTTATAGTTTAGCATCTGTCTACTATTGTATTTTCTGAACGCTATACTACTAAGCATTACTCGGATGAATAGCCTCGGATTGAGCTACTCTTTGCAATAACAAAACATTCCCGAATTGACTTATTAATGTGGGATAATTAGAGGTGTGGGAGACCCTAGTTATAGCTCTACAGCGATGCTGTATTAAACTCTTGATACCATTTTTAATTTCTGAGTATCTCCATTTCTAGGTTGGATTGGGGATCCACGATGTGTATTTTCTCTTTTTGAAACTTAATACAAAGGAACATGCTAGTTGTGAAATTCCATGTCTTGATATATTTGTGATGTTCCATTTGAGTGCCTGAAGTTTCCATTTCATTACAGGGAAACGAGCTAGTTGGCTAGGGCCCAACCAACCCAACGTGTTCTCCCTTTGTTAAAGGTGTGTTAGATTTATTTTTATGCAAGGTTAGTGAAGCAGATCATGTTTGGATTCTTTCTATAACTGATGAACTTTAATTTCTTCCAAGTTGTGTGATCTGGATCTAGTGGTGTGCGTGGTTCATTTTCATTTACTTCTATTTCCATCTGTACTTTATTGCAAATGTGTGCTGCCTTTTTCTTTACAAACAAAATGTACATATAGCTTCCTGCACCGGTGCATTTTCGTTTCAGCAAGATTGAAAGTTTCCTTTATTCATTACAACTAGTCATTCTTAGTTCTATAGGTATATTATTCTTTTGCAAATAGTGTTTGTATTTTTAGTGAAGCATATTCCAATATTCAAGTTCAGATTTAGATTTGATTAATGTGCATAAGCTTTCACTAAAACACTATTACATTATTTGGGTTTGTACATTCACTCATTGCTAGACTTAATATTGAATTTATCATAAGGATTCCCTGAGTTAAAATGATTATCTGTATGAGGGTGTAGATCTAATTTACTTAATGAACATTCATTTCAGAAAAGAGCTTTTTGTTGTTTGCGTCAAAGAATTTTCCAAGTAAAACAATTCCATATTTCAATAGAAATATCCTTTGGCTGAGAAATCACCTTTCATTTCCGAGCATGTGATTAGTTAATGATTCATTTTTCTTATAGAGGTTTACTTTATAGTTCCATTTTCAACTTGCATTTATTTTCCTTAGTTAACACGCTTTCATTTCTTGCAACCGATTTAGAAACCAAGTACAAGAGCTCTAGTTTCCTAGTACAGGAACCTCTTTCCTAGTACAGGAATTGACATTCCGAGTACAGGAACAGAGTGCTTAGTACAAAGGCTCAGAGCTCTTGTATTTAGGTCAATATATTCAGTAAAGGCCCAATATATATACTTCTAGTATAGAAGTTTTTCTATGGTATAGGAACAACGTTGCAGTACATGAACCTTGTTGCAGTACGGGAACGACATCTTGGTACAGGAAGGAAAACCTTGAGGAGGACAGACATCCCGATTAGTTGGATCATTCTTCTGTCTTACAACCATACTGAAGATAATCTCAAATAGTTATTTTATTTATTATGATTATTCATGACAAATTGAGAATTTCCTTTATTTGAGTTTCTGCAAAGTACATTATTTTCATTCAACACCAGATTTTTCTTGGTATTCATTTTCGTGTGATCTTTCGTTTCAATTCTGAAATTTGTAATTAAAAGGAGTATGAGTACAATTAGAGAAGGTTCATATAATTTCTTGGCATTTCCTATGCTATGCCTCGAAGTGTACAAAACCCAAGGTTGAAAAATTAAGTGCTAAAAGGAGTCTTCTTAATTGGAATTCCTACACCCAACAGTAGTGCTAGCGTTTTTCAAGAAGACATCTTCCCCAATCTGTTTCTTCTTCCCAAAAGTTTTGTCATTTTGAGCTAGAATTTCACTTAATTCCTCAAATTTTAACTTCTCTAGCTTTCCAATTACCTGTAAAGTTTCCAAGAAATTTGTATATGAAGAAGGCAAACCAACAATCAAAATTGTAGTTATTAAAATATCATCCATTTCTAGAAATCCAACATTTACTATTTCATGCTTAATGTTATTAAAACTGGAAATATATTCAAGTAAAAATCCCCCTTCTGTCAATTTCTATTAGAGAAACTTTAATTGAAGATCAAATTTCTTAGATTCAAGTTGTGTATCAAATAAATCTTTAAATTCTCTCAAGGAAGACCATGCATCAAAAGCATTTTCAATGTGAACATACATTTCATCATTAAATGAAAATTTGATTAATGCTAATGCTTTGGCATTTTTGATCTCCCATTTAGCTATTCAAGCTGCATTTATAGGTTTATTTGGTTTACGTCACCATCACATACATCTCACCAAATTTCATTATCGATAAAATTTCTTTATATGTGCCTTTTCCATGTCTTGTAATTCTAAAGCCTTCAAGTTTGTCAGATTCAGAAAATAAATTTACCAGCTTGGACATTGTAAGAGTAAATTTATGCACCAATATGGATCATGCACCACAAAAAGAAGATGGAAAACAAACAATAGACAGAACCACACATAAAAATGACCTATTGGGGTTTGGCCTTGACCCTCGTATAGTCATTAGAGGAGAAAAGTGACTGAGCTTTTCACTTGGCTCTGATCAACTTCTCTGAAAGTTTACAGTGAAACTTTCAGAATTTGACTTTTTACAATACTCTTTCAAATTGACTTCTATCACAGTAACCCCCCCTCAAAGTGAAATTAATTTGAGTTACAATTTGTTTCCGTTACATAAAATATTACACCTTATTACTCCAAGTGATTACAAAACTCCCAAATTTCAACATATCACTCCAACAAAATATTAAAAAAAAAAAAAAAAAATGATAAATTATCTATCCAAATGAAAACCAGTGAAGACTTCCTTTTAACTCATGAAATTGCATTTAGAAAGTTGGCATTATAATTATGTTTACTTCTTACCCATATTCCATATCTATATAGTATACTTGGCATAGTGGAGGCACTCACAAGAGAGAAAAAACTTCAGTTGTATTGATATGCCACTCGTATTGGAAAGCCTGATGTGATTCACTTAATTGCAAGGGAAATTAACTTCTTAAACCCCATAAATTATTCTGAGATGGTTGAGACTCAGGTTTTGCATTTGATAAGGGAGTCGGATGAATAAAGAAAGATTGTTATATATCATGTCGAAAAATGATGGTACTCAGTCACTACCACAATACCTTCTAGGATATGGACCCAAAATTCTAAGAATGAATGCCAAAAATATTGTCATGGCCTTGAAATGATCATGTATTTGTTGTGGATTCTTAAGAAGTGGTCCGGTTCCCATCAAAATCTAACTCTGCCTCGTAATTTCACTTGAAATGGAAGTGGAGTATGAACGTTTGATCAACATTGTAATTTGCAATCACATCCATGGATGACAACATGTATAATTCTCCACAAACATCTATGATCAAGTTTGAAGTATTCGGTGAAAAACTGAAAATTGCACAGGATTGAAACTCTAAAAATCTTGGAACAACACTTTGGGGTGCATTGATGGTGTTTGTTAAGTTTCTCGAGAAAAATTATAAAAAAAGACAGGTTACTCCACCAAAACTGAATGGTATACTAAATGAAGAGTCTGCGCCTAAATTTCTCAGTAGAGAGTGGTGATCAGATATTTGATGGCACAATAGATTATTTTACATGTATGTGTGTGAGAATTTTTGTGTGGGGGAATCAACCACATATAGAAAATGTGGATCCTCCTTTCGATTATATCATTGGCTAGTCCCAGGATGATCACTCTGTTAGGATATGAGCTGCGCTCAAATTTTGAACAAGCATGATTTCTATAGTTTCTCGAATTTGTAATGTCCTTGCATATCCACTTTCAATAGCCACAAATTTTAAAAAATAGTAAACTTTTGATAAAACAAATTTAATTTACTGACTTAAAATCTAAAATCAACAATACTAATTATTTTTCTTTTCCTTAATAGAATTGATAATTTTTCATACCATTCAACCATTGAACAATTTGATGGAGTTTTACAAAAGCCTTTAGAGATGGAATCTCCTCTTCACATCATTTGCATCATTGAAGCTATGATATGCCAATAATAGTAGAAGTGTTCCAAGACACATAAATTTTATTAATAAGGAAAAGAAAATTACATAAAATCTACAAGAGTTTACATACAATCACTCAACACACTTCCAAGAAGAGAAAGAAGTTTTAAATGAGCTAATGTCCTAAAATAATTTTGTTATGGATCACTTATTTCATTTACAAGTGTCCATTTACATTTAATTATCTCATAATAACACTTTTAACTATTTTCTTAAATTAGCCCCTAAGAAACAACACCTTTCTAGATGTCATATATTTTACAACAATTATCTATTCTAAAATTTCTTCAATATCTAATTAAATATTCTAGATAATTGAATATTATATTATAAATAATTAAACTATGGTTTATGTATTTTTGGATCATATAACATAGTAGAAGGTTGTAAGGTAATGGTTTGTCAATAAATTTGGCTTCCACTAACACCATCTTTCCACCTAATTCAATTTGTAATAAACTCAAAATTACATAAGGCTTGAAGCCTCTTCCATCAAAGACCTTTAGAGTAGTCAGTGACTAATTGAGTTGAGGAGAGCCAATGACCTTCTAGAAAGTTAGTGACATGATGCAGGTGGAAGCTCCTTTGTATAGAATGATTTGATACATATTCTTACTTCACACAATAACTTAAGTTAGGAAAACTAATTTCCCTGGAAGTCTGGGTGTATGAGTCTCATGATTAAAAAATGCGAGGTTAGATTCCGAAGGATCAAGGACTCCAATCGCTGAAAGTAAAGCCTTCTTTTGGGAAGGAAAATTTTGTAACACCTTGAGAGTCTACATAGTTGAAGGAGATTGAGCCATATCCTCAAATATGCTATAATTCTATGTAGCTCTCTAACAAGGGTTGATTGCGGATTGATGAATAATTCTATGAGGGGGTTTAATTATTAATTAGTAGGAATCAAATTTGGAGTAGGATCCAAAGGAGATGAGGTAGAACTGGTAGGTTGATTAGTAGGTTAACTAGAATAGGGATTTGAATTACCATAGTCCTTATTCCTTGTTTCCACCATGACTTGATTTTTTGGCTTGGTGGAGGAAAGCATCATAACCAAAGGAGAGGAAGCATGATCCCGAGCGACCATGTTAGGCTCATGATTAGGAAAGGGAACTGTCAACACATCAAGCATGATAGATGATTTAAAGAATTGATTTACTTCCACTCTATGTGGACAGTCACACGTGAAATGACCGTTATTATAGATTAAGCAAGGATAATGAAATTTCCACTTTTCTTCAGAAGACTAGTTGTTTTGTTTGTCCTATAGAGGATTATATTTCTTATTTTTACCTTTTCCTTTCCTCTTACTTCTTGGTTGCTGAGATTTTCCTTTTGTATATTGGAAGACATTTATCTCAGAAGTAGAAGCTGCAAGAGTGGTAGAGGATGGGTTTTAGGCATCCACATTAGGAGTTGAACTAGATGGTTTACTCACCCACTGATGGCTAGTATAACCTATCACGCCATCAATGAAATGCGCTTCTTTACCAGGATGTTGCGGAACAATATTCAAAGGTCGCAGAGCTTTTAATATTTTATCATAGAGCATGCTAGATTGGGTATAAACAAGATTCATATATTAGGCACGAGAAATTACTTTATCTTTAGCCACAAATCCACCTTTAGTAATGCCTTCTATTATGGATGGAAATATAGAATTCATAAACCATTCAACTAATAATTGGTTAGGAACAAAGGTTTTGACTAAACAACAGAGGCATCACCACTCATGAATATGATCAAAAATATGAGTGGAATTAGATTCTTTGAAGGAATTCAAAAGTTCAGTTTCGGTCTCATAGTGGATGGGAAAATGAAAATGATTTAAGAATTTGGTTTCTAAGGAACTTAAATTGTCGAATGAAGCTCATGGAAATTCAATATACCACCTTTCTACTGTACCAGTAAGTGTTCACTGGAAAAGAAGAAATCAAATAAAGTCATCATTGAAGGAGTCCGAAGAACACCATAAATGATATGTTATAACGTGCCTAGAAGATTCTTCTCGAGGATTTCCATTGAAGTTTGGGATATCATTGGGTAATTTAGTAGGAATAACTAACCATTAGGGAGAGTGACAATTGGGATCATTTGTAAGCAAAGTCGTATCTGGAAATTCAAGGGTTGCCACAAATGGTAACTGCTGATTAAAATATTTTGGAGGGTAGCCTGGGTAAGATAAGATGGTTTAAACAATAGGTATCTACACTCCTGGATAGGGAGGATTCTAATAACTTGGATAAACATGACCTTGCTACCCAATTTCGAGATAACCTTATTGTCTAGATCGAGTATAACATTCCAAAGAATGAAATGGATGGGTTTACATTTTTTGACCTTGGTAGGACATTTGAGGAATACTTTGATATGATTTCCTTGTGGGTTTTTTCATCATCTCCACATAAGGTGGGATATGTTGTGTCTATGCCGTGCCATATACAGGTTGACCCATTTGGATTTGAGGAATAACCGGACCAAGCGGTGGAGGCTATAAGGAACCTTGAAGAGGCTGGCTAAGTGGGAATTGGGAAAACCCAGATACGGGTGGAACAGGTTGAGATAGAAGTGCAGCCTACAAAGGTTAACTTACATAAAATTGAGCTTAAAAAAGATGAGATATAGGTTGAGGAATAATAATATGAGATGTAGGTGGAACAGGTTGAGGGGTTTTAATTTGATTCATAACCAAGCTAGGTTGTACTAACAATGTAGGTTGACAAGAAATGACATGCATTTATGGATATGGAGGACTCGACTGAGGTTGAAAAATAGTTGCGATACATGATTAGGGGTTTGGAACATTCTAACAACTAGTTTCCCTCCTATTGAAAGAGGAGGAGAATACATAGGTAAATTCCCCCCAAGAGGAGGGTTCTCAATATGATGTGGATTGGGATGTTGTAGGTGCCCATGCCCACTAAGATAAGGACTAGATTGTTGCTCTACAAAAGGTTTGGAGGGAGAAGGAGGAACAAACTATGTAGTGCTCATCAAATAAGTTCCAGATGCGATTCTAGAAGAAGATGACATGGGAGAAGTCCATGGAATGGATGTTGCACCAGAAAAGGTACCAAATAATGATTGGTAACTAGGCAGGATGGATGGTCTACCATATAATTGTGTCTTTGGTGATGTTGCAAACATAGAAGAAGATACAACATTGGTTTTCCAAGTCATAGTATTATATACGGGTTGAAAAACCATAAAATACTTAGTTATGGTAAAATTTCCCAAAGAGGATTGCCCTGGGAAACTCAAGGGTGAGTTGAAAAGTGAAGAATCAAACAAAGGAGCTTGTGAAGGAGTATGAGGAGAATGAAAAGGATGGGTCTGATAAAGATGAGACAATTTCATATGGATAGGAGAGGAGGGTCAAGGTTCTTGTTAAGGAATCTCCTTAATGCTCACAAGGCCAGGTGGAAGTGGCTCATCGTCATGTCCAAGATATTTAGGTTGAGGTTCAGTCTGAGACAGTGGAAGAGAAGAGGAAGTGCCTGAAGTAACAGGTGTAGTTAAATGAGGTACCTTATGTTGTATAACCTCAAGTTATAATGTTTTTTATTCAAGATACTTAGTTTCAATAACCTCAGGTAGTAAATTTCAGGTGCTTCTATTTTGACTGTGTTAGACTCACCAACTAGTGGAGAAGTAATCTTGGGTTCAACACTCATAGGAAAATAAGATTCTTGTTGATCAATTTTAGATGGAGGACCATAAGGGGTAGCTCCTAAAGTACCAAATTCGGTAATTTGCATTTTTTTGTTCTTATGATGACATCCAGGAGTTGCCTCGGGTGGAAGAGGAAGCAATATTTGCATGCTACATGAACAATGTTGTTGAGGAGGCTGTTCTCCAACATTGGTTTAATAAATTTTAAAAATTAACAGCAAAAAATAAATAAAAAAAGGGGTAGCTGGGCAAAAAGGGTTTATCAAGTAACTATGAAGTGCAACATACAACCTTGGAAAACCTAGGATTTACATACATGAAAGATATATCCCCAATTGGTATGTTCTTTGTATCAAAATGTAGATGTAGCTGACTTAGTTACCTAAGGTGAGGATAGAAACCTAGTGTGGGCTTCTAAAATATACCCAAAGGTACACTAAAGTGTAGTCCATGTTAGTGTTTTATAATGTGTAGCCATACAATGAGAGTGTTCCCGTATATTTTTCATTCATGGAGAGTCATCTGATATACCCAGAGGTACGTGGAGAACGACTTGATACACTTATGTGCATGGAATGAGATATCACCCCTAGAATGCAATGTTGGAAAAAAAATGACATCTCCTATGTTTATAGACGCTGGAACATGTCTCTAGCCTAGACCTTTAGATGTTTGCATTAATGTTTCAAATACTCCTTAATATTTATTCAATAAGTTTTAAAGTTTATCTGGAATTAAGTTTTAGTTTTCAAGGCTCACGCGAATTTCACCTAAATATCCTAAAGATGCAATCGAGCATGATAAAATGAAAATTTTTATTTTCAATAAAAATCTATGTATGGGAGGGAGGAAACAAAGATTAATCGAATAAACAAAACTGGTTAAGTAAGTTTCCCTCATGCAACTATTCTAATTTCCAATTTCACACACAAAAACCTAAATGCAATGCAAAATGAAAAATGATGATAATTTTCTTTTCAATCCTCTTAATTTCCAAATGAAATGAAAAATAAGATTCTTGTTAAATCACCAATGAGAGAAATCATATAGATTGATGATAGTAATATCAAAATTTTCAAACAATCAATGATCAAGAAAAAGTTTGCCAGTTACCTAAATGATAAGAACAAAGCAAAATCCACAATATTATTATCAAAGGCTATCAAAACCAAAATAAAACTAGGTGAACTCTTTTTAAAGATAAGGACACACTGAGAGATAATAATAAAACAAGTTGAACCAAAGAAAATTAGAGATAAAGGCAAGAAATTTTCTTTTTTCATCTTATAGGGATCATCGCAGGTGCAGAACAAGCACCAATGTTATTCAACATAGGTACATAGAAGGGGAGGGTGCGATGAAGCACTCTGTACCCAAACCAGGGGGTGTGTTGAGGAAAATCTGAACAAAATATGAGAAAAAAATCAAATCAAACTTAGAGAAGGGTTTTCCTAGGGTCAATCAAGGTTTGAGTGAATCAATCAAGATCAGTTTAAGATGTGAAAAAGGTGCTAAGGTTAAGGAAATCACTAAGGGAAAAGAATTATCCCTAATATGGTCACATTATTTATGCAGGATTTATGGTTCTAGACAAAGGTGAATTCCCTAGACCTAATGGACTAGTTTAGAACAACAAAAGACAAATAACACAATTTTTTCCTTAGAGAAAATAGAGTACGAGAATGAAGCCTACCTCAAATATGTAGCAAGATTCCCTTTCCTCCTCACTTGGAGCTACAATTGGATCTTACAAGCAAGGAGGAAAGGAAAGCTTGCCACAAATTTGAGGTAGGATTCATTTCCATACCCTAATTTCTCTAAGGAAAAATTTTTTCTCTTTGTCTTCTGTTGTTATAGAATCGTCCACTAGGTCTAGGGAATTCAACTTTGTCCACAATCATAAATTCCACATAACACACCAAGGCTTGGGAAATCATGAATAGTCCAACATAGCACACCATACAACATGAAGAGCCTATTTGATGGAGAATGTTGTTAGCTTTACTATATAACATTGATCCTCAAAAGCTAAAGGCAAGTTAAGTCCTCGGTCATGCTTAGAGAAAGATTTATGGTGGCTATCCTCCCCTCCTCTTCTATCTCCCTTTCCATCCTCCGATCTCCGTTTCTCATGCTCCTCAGTTTAAAAACCATAGTAAATTTCCCTCACTCATAAGCCCGAGCACAAATCCCAAACCCTCATGCGACCGTGTTCACACAACCACACAGCTTCGAACCCTTAGCCCGAGTTCTCAATCGTTGAATTTTTAACCCATAATCCATTGTTTCCCTGTCACATCAATTGAAAACCCGTGCGATCAAATCCACACCATCTGATCAACTCCGTCGTGATTGGACGACATTCGCTCCTCCCGCTCTCGCAGACCAACCACACGTTAACTCATGATCAAAGTGGTTTTCGTCACGCCCCATCCGCCACGCGTCACCCGATGATTGTGATTGCGAGCCTGCATACCTTTACCACTCATCCACTAAAACCGGTGTGATCAATACTGCTTACCACCCATCCTCTGTCCCCGCTCGTTAACCCCCTGTGCATGTGCTCCACCTGATGACCGTTGGATCGGTCCGCTCGAGATCCAGTGACTCACAATCATCTTCCAGCTTGCCTCCCGGTACTCCTAGCCAAGCATTGTTCGTTGTCCATCTGTGCAATCCGACGACCGATATTCCTTCTTCATTCATCCATACTGTCCACGTCCATAGTCATTTGATACTCTCAAAAGGACGAAGGTGGTCAATGTTCAGTACCCTACGCAGTTACTCTTCAACCACCACATTCAATAAATAGGATGGTCGAGAAGAAAAAGGACATGCCCCGAGCATATCAACACATTTAACAGTTATGGAACTTCTTCCATACAACACTGCACCTGCTCGAGAAGGATAACAAAGCATCTAAGAAGATCAAATTCATCCACTGAAGCAGACGGATTGCACCAGAGACTCCATCAGATAGTTAAAGTGGTTGGTGGTCAATTATGACCCCTCCATGCCTAGAATAGCAAAACATCTTTGTAAAGAAACTCTATATATACCCAAAAAACATATGTAATTAGGGTTGATGGTTATTGTTTTGATGTAAGGTTCAACTTCTGGAGATTGTAACTGCGTTGATACTTGCAGCGTCTCGTCTTCATTTTCAGCTAACACAAGCTTCTTTTGCTGTTAATTGCTCACTTTTCACTTCTTCTCTATTCTAGGTTGTGCTTGTTATGTAGTTTTCATGAACTCTTAATATTTAACATTAGAGGAACTATCATCCTACCTCTGTGTTAAAATCTTGTATGTATCAGTGAATATGTTATTCAGGTTTCTTTTTACCAAGTGACAGAGAGCTGTCATCCTGTCTGTGCATTAGGAAGTAGATTTGCAGACCTCTTTACTGGTTGCAGCCAACCATCACATGGTCTTGTGCATCTGCTGGTGTGGTCAGTATTCTCCATATTCACCCAATCCCTAAACTATGAGTAATTAGTGGTCTAAAGCATTGTAGTTTGGGGGCATTCATGCATTTCTGGAGTCAAGCAAAGTAGGAGTGGTTATATGGCTTGAACAAGCATCATTCCTTCCATTCATCCATTTCCAACATCATGTTGAGTTTATAATGTTCCCGAGTATCTCCGAGATACAACCTAGGAGAGTTTCTTGGGGTGATAACATTAATTGCCGCCATTGCTGGGGAGAGGAGATTAGAGCTCTGCTTCCCTGGGAGAACGACATAGTTCCAACTTTGATGATAGACAAAGTCTGGGCACATTTTTGGTTGTAATCATCTATCTGGCGACTCTACTGGAGGACCAACTTGGTGGCGACTCCATATTACAGTCTCCATATTACAGTTCTGGCTCAGTTTATGAGGCATACCCAAAGAAATCCTCAGAAATCACCAGCTGACCCAGTCCCTAACCCTGAGAAGATTTTCACGTTGAAGAAAACATTACATAAAGGAGAATCAGGATCAGGTAAGCCTAGGAAATCTTATGTATCTCTGCAAGAGAAGGTTATAGTTGAAAATACACAGTTTGAAGATATAGAGCCTAGAATTGTTAGTGAAGAACTACCCTCAGAGATTCATAAAGCTCCTTGTTCTTTTAGTTCCCCTTTGGATCTCATTCCAAAGGAAATCTCCCATACAATCCATCATATTCCCTTGTCTCTATCATCTATTTCATTGTTCCCCACCATTCAATCTGCCAGTATCCTTCCACCTACCCCAGTCATGGCAGGTTAGCAAGCACCTACTAAGATGGAAAGAATCATAGATGCTAGGTATGGACCTTTGGTGTTGCCTGTTCCTTTGAATGCCATGCCTGTAGGAGAGTACCAGAAATACATGCCTAAGTTCACTGGTACAGATGGGGTAATAGCTGAAGAACACCTTGAATCTTTTTATAGTTATGCTGATAACCTAGATATCAGTGAAGATGATGTGTGGATGAGAGTCTTTGTCCAGATCCTTGATGGAGAGGCTAGGAACTGGTTCAAAGAATTGGCCCCTAGGTCTATTGCTAATATTGAAGCCTTAGATGATGCATTTTTGAACCACTAGGGAGATAAAAAAGACATGTTGTATTCTCATACTGAGTTTGGTAACCTGAAGAGAGAGAATGGGGAGTCATTGCCTGATTTTAATAAAAGATTCAATCATATGTATAGCAGAATACTAGCTGAAGTAAAGCCGACCCCCACCTCGGCCAAACTCACCTATGACAATGATTTTGACTCTGATTTCTGCCTGTTGTTGAGAGAAAGAAGATGTGCTACTTTAGCTGATATGCAGGATGCATCTTTAGAAGTAGAATATAATATCATGGCTGCACAAAAGATTAAAAGCCATGCTGACAGAAGGAGGTAGAGAAGTGAGGCTTCTTCTTCCTCTACTTCATCTTCGAAGCCTAAATTAGACAAATGACCAGAATGATAGAGTCATTGGCTGCTGAGATATCTAAGCTGAAGGTTGAACAGAACTCTAGGAAGGCAAGACTTTAGAACACATTTGCTCCAAGAAACTCAAACCCATTCAAAAGAGAAAATGAACAATTGCAAATCATTCAGAGGGGTAAAGAAGCTAACGAAGAACAAAAGGTTAAAGTTCCTTTTCAAAATGTAGTCATGGAGGAGGAAAAGTTTGAAGAAGAGGATGAAATTCATTGCATGGAAGATAAAGGCAGTGCTGCCTTTTTTACATTGGCTGCCTACGAAGAAGCATTACTCCTAGAACAAACTAGTCAAGAGTGGGACAAAGGGGTTGTTCTGCAGACTGGTGAACAAAAAAGATATAATCTGAGGTCAAAAGCAAACAATGCCAAGGAGAATCTTGCCCAAAAAGCTATTATCCCCACAAAGCAACAGAATACCAGATAGAAGAAATCAACAGCTGACCTAATCATCCTAAAAGCACCAACTCAAGAGGTAAAAGGTCTTGATAAGTCCCCTTCCATTTTCAGTTTTGAATCAGAAGTCTAGAAGTTAAAAATAGTTGTGCCCCTGATGGAACTCGTAAAGTGTGAAGTGTTTAGAAAACCTATCCTTGAAACTCTTGAGATAAAAACCACACAAACCTCCACTGATTGTGTCAATTTGCAAGATGATAAAATTGTAGTTGTGCTTAGCCCAATGACTGAACCTGTTGATGATAATTCTCCATCATTTTATGTCTCCTTGATCATTCATGACAAAATCCTCCACAATTTCCTGCTAGACACTGGGGCTAGCCACAATATGATGCCAAAAGTTGTCATGGAAGAGTTAGGCCTTGATATCACTAGACCATATCATGATTTATTCGCATTTGATTCAAGGAAAGTGAAATGTTTGGGATTGATCAAATATTTAGCCATTACCCTAACTCAGCTGCCCATGAAGAGCATGATGATGGACATTGTGGTAGCAGATGTCCCTCCTAAGTTTGGCATGATGCTGTCTAGGGGGTGGATTAAGAGACCAGGTGGGACACTACAGAATGACTTATCTTATGCCACTGTCCCAGTTTTTGGAGGAGAAAGTAGGAGATTATACAGAGAAGCACAACTGGCATACATCATCAGTGATGAAAAGAACCCTTCTAATCATCCCATATATGCTGTGGACACTGATTTTGGAGCATGTATTCTCCAAATAGAAGAATCTCAAAAGGCCTCAATGCAACTCAAGAAACAAATAGTTCAGGCTAAGGAAGAGCAAGGAAGTCAGGTTTGGGAGATGTTCTTTAATGGAGCATGTTCCAAGGAGACTGCAGGAGCAGGGGTGGTGCTGATATCTTCAAAACAAGAAAGCACATAGATGTCTTTTAAGCTGGCCTTCAAAGTCACCAATAATATAGTAGAATATGAGGCTCTAATATTGGGTCTTAATGCAGTGAAAGATAGAGGAATCAGAAGCATAAGGGTGTTTGGAGATGCTGATCTTATCATTCAGTAAGTAAACATAACATTTCAAGCAAAGCAGCCAAGGCTGAAAGCATACAGAGATGAGGTATGGAGACTCAATGATTCTTTTGATAGTTTTTATATCTCATACATCCCTAGAGCCAAAAATCAGCTTGTTGATTCCCTTGTTGTGTCTGCTAGCATGTTTATCCCTCCCCTACCTCCCAGACTAGTTTACGAAGTTCAAATGAAATATAGACCATCCTTGCCTAATAATGTCCGGCATTGGAAAGTTTTTGAAGATGATGATGAAGTGAATAGGTTCCTGCAAGTCATTGATGAATTCTTTGAAATGAAAATTGACCAAGATAATGAAGCCTTGGAAGAAAACCCCCAATCCCAGCTTAGAAACAAAATTGGTAAAGATAGCATTGTCCAACTGCCCAACAATCATATACCTAAAGGTTTAGTTCCTTTAGAAAAGTTGTTCGATCAGAACAATGTGCCTTACAAAGCTACCCAAAACTAAAACCAATCTGCAATCTGTCAGCACAATATAGGGAGTACAGAGCAACCAAGATACGTAAATCTGTCCACTCACCTGTCTGCTGACCAAGGTTTTGAATACCGCAATTTAATGAAGAAATTTGTTGATGTCTTTGCCTAGGAATATAGTGACCTGAAAACAAATGACAAGAAGATCATCTAGCATAAAATTCCTTTAGAGAAATACACCATACCTTTCAAGCAAAAGCTGAGACCAATAAACCCTTTGCTTCTTCCTCTTATTGAGAAAGAAATCAAGAAGTTACTAGCTGCCAAAATCATGGTCCCTCTCAGATATTCAAAATGGGTAGCCAATTTGGTAGTGGTGAGGAATAAAAGTGGAGAAATCAGGCTCTGCGTTGATTTCAGAAACTAAAATAAATTCTCTAAGAAAGACAATTATCCCCTACCCAAAATGGAACATTTGCTGCAAAAGGTATCAGGAGCCAAAGTGATGTCTGTTGAAAATAATACTGAGGGGGGGGGGTGAATCAGTATTATCTAGTCCTTTTAACAATTCTTCCTTATTTATACTTTGAATTATTTTTTCATATC
>APFE031642197.1:80593-125300 GCA_000404065.3 Pinus taeda
GGCGTCTCCTGCGGCGCCTCCGCACTTCCGCAGCTGCAACACTCGAGAGATCACCCTTCACAGATTCGCTTTCCACTTCACTTTCATATAGATCGAGCTTTTGAAACAATAACCCAATATTTCAGATCTTAAGATATTCAACCCAAAAGCATACACAAGCCAAATGATCTCCTTTGCTTTATATAGGCAAGCTCTTCCTCAAATCATGGACCAATACCACGGGCCAAAACCATAACAAACCAATACCATCAACTCAATACTAGGGATCAACACGTCTGTCGAGATGCCATGGCCCAAAAACCATAGGTTCAAATTCCAAGGACTAACTACCATGGACCAAAGGTAAGTTTTCCCACATGAAATAAACTTTTCTCTGCATAAAATTCCGTGAACTTTTCTCCACATGAAATAAACTTTTATAAACTTTTCTCTGCATAAAATTCTGTGAACTTTTCTCCTGCGTACTTCTTAATTCTCATCATATTGAGAGCCATGCCATGGGTGTTGCCATCAAGTACAACATCTGTAACATATAACCATACCAGAAACATAATGCCAACAATGTCTTTCTTGGATGGATTTTTAGGGTATAATCAAGTTGTTGTACGTCTAGATTACCAAGAAAACACTGCATTCACCACTCGTTGGGGCACTTTTATGTATTCCAAGATGACTTTTGGCTTCATGAATGCTGGCGCCACCTTTCAGAGAGCTATGGATATAACATTTGTGGGAGAGAAGGATATGTTTGTCCTTATTTACCTTGATGATATAACAGTATACTCTAGTAGCCATCATGACAACTTGAAGCATTTGAAGAAAGTGTTCCTGAAGTGCAAAATGTTTGGGATTTCAGTCAATCCTAAAAAGTCACAGTTTGCTTTAGAAGAGGGCAAGCTATTAGGACATGTTTTTTCTACTGCAGGTGTCCGGATTGACCCAGAAAGAGTAAAAGCAATACAAAATTTATCTGTCCCGAGATCAAAGAAAGATATACAGTCCTTTCTGGGAAGAATAAACTTTGTAAGGAGGTTTATCCCAAATTTTTCAGAACCGGTGAAGCATATTACCTCCATGTTGAGAAACGGGTTAGAGATCAAATGGACTGAAGTAGCAAGAATATCCTTTGAGTCCATTAAGAAAGCCATTATGGAAGCTCCCACTTTAAGCAGTCCAAATTATAGCAAGGAGTTCCATATATTTTCATTTGCCTCTGAAGACACCCTTGCAGTACTTTTATTACAAGCAGATGAAGAAGGCTCAGAGCATCCAGTGGCATTTTTCAGAAAAACATTAAGGGATGCCGAGCTGAGGTATGATATCGTTGAGAAACAAGCATATGCTCTTATCAAGTCTTTGAAAGCCTTCATAGTTTATATTCTTCATTCCAAGATAATTACTTATGTATCCTCTGCTTCAATAAAGGATGTTTTAACATAGTTTGATGCTGATGGAAAAAGGGCTAAATGGATTGCAAAGTTAATCGAATTCAATATAGAATTGAAGCCCACCAAGCTTGTCAAAGGTCAGGGCCTTGCCAGACTATTAGGTAAAGAAAATTGCAGAACATTGGACATAAATCTCATAAGCACAGATGCAGAAAATGGTCAAATAGAAGAAGTAACAGCTAAACCAGGAAGAAATCAGAGCCGAACCAGTAAGAAATCAGGCACTGGTCGAAAATCTAGCTTCTTGTGATTGGTACTCTCCAATAGTTAAATTCTTGCTGAAGCTAGAAGTTCTTCTAGGCTTAAGCACAAGCCAAGCCAGAACTGTTAAGCTTAGGGCAACAAAATATTGGATACATAAAAATCTACTCTATTGGAGAGACCCATTTGGAATGCTTTTCAGGTGTCTAGACAAAGAAAAATCAATAGAGGTTATGCAGCGGTTTCATTCCAACATGTGTGGAGAACACCACAACTGGAAAACCAAAACCCACAAAATCCTTAGAGCTGGGTACTATTGGCCCACCTTATTTTCTGATGTGTTTTCATTTGTTATATCTTGTGACAGGTGCCAAAGATTTGAAGGGAAACAATAGTTAAAATCCCTTCCCTTAAAGCCTATACAGCTAGTGTCCCTTTTCAACAGTGGGGCTTGGATTTCATTGGAGAAATCAATCCACATTCCAGTGGCCAGCACAAATGGATCTTAGTAGCCACTGACTATTTCACTAAGTGGATTGAAGCAATCCCTACCAGAAAGGTTGGTCATAATGTGGTCATGAAGTTTTTGATTGAGAATATCTTCACCAGATTTGGTTGTCCACATAAATTAGTCATAGATAATGTAGCAGCCTTTAGAGCAAAAGAATTGGTGGACATGTGCAATTCAATGGGCATTAAATTGGTTCATTCCACCTCATACTACCCTCAAGGCAATGGTCTAGCAGAATCCTCCAGCAAGAGTTTGATAAGGATAATTAAAAATATATTGGATGACAACAAGAAGAACTGGGATTCTAAGCTCAGATATGCACTGTGGGCTGACAGAGTGACCATTAGGAAATCCACAGGAAATTCTCCATTCAAGTTGGTATATGGTATAGAGGTAGTATTCCTAGTTCAGCTTACCCTCCCTCTCGAAAAGTTCTGACATGAAGAGCAGAATGAGGAAGAAGATATGGCAAAAAGGATCACTGATTTAGCAGAGGTACATTATATTAGAGAACAACTGGTTGAAAAGTATGCAACACATCAGAAGAAGATCAAGGATACTTTTGACAGGAGGACAAAATCAAATAATTTTCAGGTTGGAGATTTGGTTCTGAAGTGGGATGCACTTAAAGAGAAGAAAGGAAACCATGGGAAGTTTTATGCTTTCTGGATAGGGCCTTTTATCATTTCTCAAATCCAAGGCAACAACACCTTCATGATAAAAAGTATGGGAGTAGAAGCAGTTTTTGATGGCCCAGTTAATGGGTGTTTTCTGAAAATTTATGTTGTTTAAGGTCTTTGGGGCCTTAAAATTTTAAAAATTCTGTTTTATCAGTTTTAGTGTAAGCTCAGTTAGACTCCATGCCCAATAGAACACTAGGAAATTTTGCTAATTTGTTTTTTACAGGGAAGGCATTGATCTACAAATTCTTGAGACCTCACAAGGAGGATCTCATCCCTAGAAGGAGCTAGTG
The DNA here is from genome assembly GCA_000404065.3 of Pinus taeda. Lineage (NCBI taxonomy): Eukaryota > Viridiplantae > Streptophyta > Pinopsida > Pinales > Pinaceae > Pinus > Pinus taeda. The sequence continues at coordinate 83,727 of APFE031642197.1, forward strand.
TTAGCTCTGCTATATAACATTGATCCTCAAAAGATAAAGGCAAGTTAGGTCATTGTTCATGCTTAGAGAAAGATTTATGGTGGCTATCCGCCCCTCCTCTTCTATCTCCCTTGCCCTCCTCTGATCTCCATTTCTCATGCTCCTCGGTCTAAAAACCATAGTAAAGTGCCCTCACTCATAAGCCCGAGTGCAAAGTCCAAACCCTCATATGACCGTGTTCACACGACCACGCGCCTTCGAACCCTTAGCCTGAGTTCTCAATCGTTGATTTTTCAACCCCTAATCCACCGTTTCCCTGTCACATCAGTTGAAAACCCATGCGATCAAATCCGCACTGCCTGATCAACTCCGCCGTGATCGGATGACATTCGCTCCTCCCGCTTTCACAAACCAACCACGCGTTAATTCACAATCAAAGTGGTTTTTGTCACGTCTCGTCTGCCACGCGTCACCCGATGATTGTGATCGCGAGCCCACATACTTTTGTCGTTCACCCACCAAAATCGGTGTGATCAATACCGCTTACTACCCATCATCCATCCCCGCTCGTTAACCCCTGTGCATGTCCTCCACCCAATGACCGTTGGATCTGTTCACCCGAGATCCAACGGCTCACAATCATCTTCCACCTCGCCTCCTGGTGCTCCTGGCCAAGCATTGTTCACCATCCATCTGCATGATCTAACGGCCGATCTTCCTTCTTCATTCATCCATACTATCCATGTCCATAGCCATTTCATACTCTCGAAAGGACGAAGGTGGCCAGTGTTTAGTACCCTGTGCAGTTACTCTTCAACCACTACATTCAACAAACAGGATGGTCGAGAAGAAAAAGGACGTGCCCTGAGCAGATCAACGCATTTAACAGTTATGGAACTTCTTCCATACGACACTCCACCTGCTTGAGAAGGACAACAGAGCATCCAAGAAGATCAAATTCATCCACTGAAGTAGGAAGATTGCACCAGATACTCCATCAGACAATTAAAGAGGTTGGTGGTTAATTATGACCCCACCACGCCTAGAATAGCAGAACATCTTTGTAAAGAAACTCTATATATACCCAGAAAACAGATGTAATTAGGGTTGATGGTTGTTGTTTTGATGTAAGGTTCAACTTCTGGAGATTGTAACTGCGTTGATACTTGCAGCGTCTCGTCTTCATTTTCAGCTAACACAAGCTTCTTTTGCTGTTAATTGCTCACTTTTCACTTCTACTCTGTTCTAGGTTGTGCCTGTTATGCAGTTTTCATGAACTCTTAATATTTAGCATTAGAGGAGCTGTCATCCTACCTCTGTGTTAAAATCTTGTATGTATCAGTGAATATGTTATTCAGGTTTCTTTTTACCTAGTGACAAAGAGCTGTCATCCTGTCTGTGCATTAGGAAATAGATTTGCTGACCTCTTTACTGGTTGCAGCCGACCATCACATGGTCTTGTGCATCTTCTAGTGTGGTCAGTATTCTCCATATTCACCCAATCCCTAAACTGTGAGTAATTGGTGGTCTAAAGCCTTGTAGTCTGGGGGTGTTCACGCATGTCTAGAGTCAAGCAAAGTAGGAGTGGTTATCTGGCTTGAGCAAGCATCATTCCTTCCATTCATCAATTTCCAACATCATGTTGAGTTTATAATGTTCCCGAGCATCTGCGAGATACAACTTAGGAGAGTTTCTTGGGGTGATAATAGACGTGATATGTCATACATTCTTATGCCTTCCCAAAAATAATCACATCTCATCAATAAAAGGAATAAGATAAATATCCATTTTTTTTACTTGATGTTTTCCTAGAACGCTGAGAGATAACATAAAGTGATCCTTTATAACACTCATCCATGGGTGAATATTGCATACTATCAATTTGAACAACCAAATATTATAATTTGAGCTCAGGAAAGAGAATGGGCACACTCCATCAATTGTAAGACCAAACTAATACTGTGGGGTTAATCTTAGAATTTTCTTGGCCATTTTTCCTCTATGTGCTTCATTTGTTTGGATTTGACTGGAATTCACATGAATCCATCTTTGTTTATTTTCTTTGGATGTAAGTTCATCAATTGTGTAAGTGACTTGCAACAAAACATTCATAGAAGTCTAGGTATAAGTGGCATGTGACATAAAACCTTCTTTGGAACTGTAAGACCTTGTATATTTGTACAATATCTCTTCTCTTTGCATACAAGGAATTCTACCTTGTCTTGATATTCATCTATGTATAAAATGTAATCATTTTTACATGAATTAATTTACTTATATTCTATCCCCAACTCAACCAACAACTAATGCACTTCTCTACAAGTTGTTGGTGACACATTCTCTTTAGGGAATATTTTAGTTTTTAATTCCCTATAATACTACCCAAGATTAAATCAATTGAATGCTTGACTTATGAAAAACATGTTTGATATTTCAATCTATACTAGGACTATCTATATACAATATATGGTTTAAAATCCCCTTAAAGAGATATAAATGAAATTGATGAATGTTTATGAATTATGTAGACCAATTGACAATGCAAAGTAAGAAATAAATTTCAACTCACTTAAGTAGGGTAGTGAATCCTTTGTCCGACCAACAAAATAGTGACTTTATTTGTAATACTATTAATTTGTGTGCAAGTTTTAGTGTTCTAATTGCACGTGATCTAAACATGGATGTCTTAGCTGCTTTCTTTATTGAGTCTTTCAGGTTATTATCATCAATATTACATTTGTGGTAATTACCCCTACCTTCATTATTACTGTCAACCATATGATCATTATTGTCATCATTGTTTCCATCCCTAGAGAAACCTATAGGCATTTCATTCAATCCTTCTTCATGCATTGCATTTTCACTATCATTGTTTTCATTAAGGCTGGGTGGCATGGCATTAATGTATGTTAATCTCATCAGTTCATCAAATTTCTTAGGTGATAGTGTACTCTTTAATCTTTCTCTTCTCACCCTAGTATGGTTTAAAGGATGGTCTGGATCACCGTGTCTAGATATTAACAACCCAGTTTGATCTTGGGTATTAGTAGGTGTATCATCAATAAGTTCTAGCTATCAACAAACACAATCATTATTTAATGTTAGGAAACAAATGTATAAATCATGAATGTATTAATTTCAAATAAATATAATGAAATATGTCTTAAAAAACAGAAATATAAAATGCACACACACACACACACATTGAATAATGGAACCTTATTTTATAAACAACCTTTTTTTATACAATAATTTAAAATAAAACACAATTTTAACAACTTAGTTTATAAAAGGCAAGTCCACACTCATTGATTATTCTTTGGTTTTCTCCCCTTAAACATCCTTAGGGAGACCTTGTTCTTCCATTTTATTTAGTGTACGAGTGTGTTTTAAGGTGTAATTAATTAATAGCTCATCCCCAATAGTAAGGTCCATAATATCCTCAACCATTATCAATATATCAACCTCTCTTTCCATATCTCAATATTGATCATTTATAAGCTCAACAAATTTATAATTCAGTCTTACAGTAGGGTCCCTTCCCTTACTATTATTTATAAATCCTGCAATATTTTTTGTGTGTATGCACGTTCATATATATCCATAATATTACCTCTATTCGTTTGTTTTCCACTTTCCAATTGGATCTGATGTTTATGTATATGCAAATTTCGACCATATGTTGACACGCTATGTTTATATTTTGCTAGCCTTCTCCATTCACCACTGTAATATGATGGACCATAGTATAGAATTAATCTCCTAGTGGTTTGATTTGAATTGTTTCTATGTTTAGATCCCACATGGATATTTTAGAAAATATAGAGGCCTAGATTCATCGCATTAATATTGGAGGGTTGTATCATGCAGTTGTATCCCCAAAATTGAAACACCTCATACACTCTAGGTTGTTGTTGATCATTGGGCAAAGTGGAATATAGTTAATGATCAAATTTATCTTTGTAAACTAATCTCAAGCTCAAGGGAAAGTCATCATCTCCATAATGTTAATTCTCATAGGGTATGTAGTTCACCTTCCCCTTGTCTTTAAGGAAATTATGCATCTTTAAACTGGTTCTGGTTCTATTACTTGTTTTCATGAATTCCTCATCTTTCGAGCTAGTATATGTGCACATATTTTTGTTATATGTATCATCAGATAAATGATCATAAAACTCTAGGCTAGAATCAATGCTTTAAGAAACTTGAAACCAAGAACTTTATCCTGCAAGTAATCATTAAGAAAAAGATATAAGTATTTAAATAATATAAAACAATGTTTAAAAAAAGAATAAATATTATTTAAATCAGATTGGAAAATTCCTTACCACAATTCCTATTGGATTCAAATCGATTGTAGGATGCATACTAACCAATGGAAGCTCATCATATATGTGTTTATTTGTACAATTGTTCGTTTGAATTGTTTCTTTCAATGATATATATAAAATCCACAAACAACAATTTTCTCAAAGTATTCATCGCATGTAATATAGTTCTGACCAACCTCTTGTTCAATGTAATCATTTTTTGTGTCTTCAAGATCCATTTTCATATCCTCTTCCACCCATTGTCTTCTACATGATTTAATAGTTTTAGGTGGACACCCACACACATATCTTTTTATTTTGCTAATTGAAGGCTGACGCTTTGCATTTTCTCTAATCTCCATCTAAATTAATCAACAACACACATTATTTTTTTTCAAGATTGGATAATACCTTATAAATTTTAATAATATCGTGAAAAAAGATGGAAGTATCACATAATTATATTATATCAATTTTTCCTAAGTGAAAATTTGAGTACCTATTGTCCCACATTATCCATTGTGTCCTCATTTGATATGACACAATCTCTTGCCATGGCTTCATCTGGCTCATGCAATACACAACATAGTCAATAATTTTTAATACACCAATTATATCATTTCAATGAATACGCTATCCAAAAGAAAACTTCACTTTAGTCATATATTTGACATATTTCTGTAATGTTAATTTGGAGTAAAAAAAAAAAACAAATTTAGGACCCTAGGTATATACATGGAGCCAAAATTTCAACAAGAAAAGTATCCAACATCCCTATCCCACATGGGCATCTTAATTTTAAAAAATTTCCCTTGATTAAATAACCACATTTAATCACCATTATTGTGCATTTTCAACCAATAAGTTTGACTTGAAAGGCCTTATGGAAAAAAAATTGACTTTCTCTCCTCTATCCAAGTCTGCCAATGTAGAAATTCATCATATCTTCCAATGTTCAAGTCAGAACAAATATGCATTCCCGGGGCAAACCAATTACAATCTTGGTAATGAAATTTGAAATGGGACATGATTGGACATTACCTAACCTTAGGATATAACCTTGCATATGTATGAAAATATTCTACATAACTATGTTTCCCACTTATACACAACTCTTGGATAAGGCAAGTTGAAGCAAAACTTAGAATGTTGTATGAAATATGAAGTATAATTATTTAAGCTCAAAGTAAATATATAGAAATTAAAAAGTGCACAAAATAATAAAATATACGATTTGAACAAATAAGATTGGCTAATAAATGAAGCCTGGGCGTGCATTTTAGTGAAGCAATGTAATTTTGGTCTACTTCACAAAATTGCATGCCCAACCCTCATTTCAAGGCCAATTTGAATGATTCAACTTGGAGAATATTTTTTTACTCATAAGTAAGATTAATCAAATCAAATCAAATAATTATTTTACATATATATTTCTTTTGTTCAAGAATAATCCAAATTGCATGGATTTCATATGGTAAAAGGTAGGGTTTGTGTGCCTAAAATAATGCACACCAAGACTTGTAATTAAAGGCACTGATATAATGATTATTCCATCCTATGGGTTTAAGAAATTGTACCTCAGTGCTGTGGTGTAACAATTCCTTAATAGGCCTCAATGTTGTGGTGTAACAATTCCCTAATGGGCCTAAGTCTTATGTTGTAACAATGCCCTAATGGGCCTCAGGCTTATGGTGCAACAATTTCCTAATGGGCTGTAGTTATTTGGTATGAAATAGACCTCTTTGGGCCTTCTTATTTGTGATATGAGAAAATATTATGACCTAGATATGAAGGAGGTATGTTAGATATCATATCATACCTATGACAAAGATATCATGACAAACCTATTATTGTTCAATTGCATTGTTATTGATAATTCCATTTGGTTGAAATTGCTTATGATGATATGGGGTGAATGCAATGTGAAAATGTTGAAAATGTTTTAAACTGGAATTATCTACAACAAACACTTCTAGCTCAAAGAAAATTAACACTGTTACTACTCTACTGTTTAGTAAACATATAACAATGCAAAAAGTTTTTAAAATAATCAAATAAGCAATCTATAATTTGAATTAATCAGATTGGCAAATAAATGAAACCTGAGCGTGCATTTTAGTGAACCAAGGAAATTTTGGCTTGCTTCACAAAAATGCACACCCAACCTTCATTTTAAGGCCAACTTGAATGATTCAACTTGGAGAGTATTTTTTTACTCATAAGTAACATTAATAAAATTAAATATTTTTTATTTTTTCACAAATATATTTCTTTTGTTCAAGATTAATCCAAATTGCATGGATTTCATAGGGTAAAAGGAAATGTTTGTGTGCCTCAATATTTCTGTCAAGATTGGATAATACATTGTAACTTTTAATAATATCGTGAAAAAAGATGGGCATATAAAAAAATACCATTATATCAATTTTTCCTAAGTTAAGTGAAAATTTGAGTACTTGATGTCCCAAATCATCCATTGTGTCCTCATTTGATATGAAATGATCTATTTCCATGGCCTCATATGGCTCCTATAATAAACAACATAGTCAATAATGTTTACTAGACCAATTATATCAATGTAATGAATAAGCTACCCAACACAAAAATTCACTTTAGTTATATATTTTACATATTGATATCATGTTAATTTGGAGTTGGGAAGAAAAAACAACTTTATGCCCTAGGTATATACACAGAACGGAAATTTCGACAAGAAAAGTATCCAACATCCTTGTCCCACATGGCCACCCTAATTTTTAAATATTTCCCTTGACCATAGAATCACATTTAATCACCATTCATGTGCATTTTCAGCTAATACATTTGATCTGAAAGGCCTCACAGAAAATGTATTGAATTTCTCTCCTTTACGTTGTAGTATTTGTGAAATCATAAAAGCCTTCCTCCTTTGGTTGGGATTACTTTGTCTAGTTATCTGTATTGTATTTGCAGATTCCATTGTCCTATATTCTTCAACCCACATTCCTCTTTACGATTTAGTAGTTTTACAATTTCCGCATCGTATGTCCATGGCCTCCTCTGTATATTGTAATACACAACAATGGCAATAATTTTTAGTACACCAATAAAATCTAATTATCCACAATGAAAACAATAAATGGAGGGGAACATTATTGGAAGACTATATTTTGAATAGAGTATAATTTGTCCTTAAAAAATAAATATTAATTGAGATTAACATTTTTCCCCATGTAACACAGTTTACCACTAGTGTGTATATCAATTTTGTTTCATTCATAATTTATAACTTTTTTTATGCAATCATTTTAGAGCTAGTTAAATTACTATATAGTGAATGTAGTAGATGATTAAAATTATGGTTATTCCACTGAATGTATTCTATTAATATTTTATTTTATTTGAGAATAATGTTATATTCTTGTAACACTTATATGTCTAATTTTTTATGGAAAAAAATAACTTGATGGCCCTAAACTAGGTGCCATTTTTGCCGACTTTGATGCTCCAACATGATCACATTATTTCCCCTGATTTAGTGATAAATTTGTTGTTGGTAGAATCAATATATTCAACGATTGACCAATCAAAATTTTAAAATTCCCGCTAGCCAAAAATTTGAAGTTAAATACTCTCCAACTATTGAATAAAATAAAAAACAGAATCTTTCTTTCTGCTTTGAGAATTTTTTCACTATTAATGTAATACCCTCCTACCAAATCTACCCAAGCAACCGGGCAGCGAGGGTAAACATGAAAATACAGGCCACTATGATATGATTCGACCTCCTAAGTCATGTTAAGGAAGTGGAACCGACAAAAACACACCATATATACATTAATCATCAGCTATAGGACCCTTAGGAACCCATCCAATACTTTAGACAACTTGCCTTGGGGTCCCATTGATCTTTTGGATAAATTAAGATTCAATTGCTTTCATGCTATAGGCATGAGGGTGACCAGAAACCCAAATTCGCTCTCACAGGCTTACCTGCCAGCAACGAGAGACCAAAACTGTCAGTGCTATGTTAGTGAGTCTAGGATTTGAGCCACTTTTCTAGGCCTAGATCCCAGGTCACTGCCCAGAATTGAACCATCACTTCAAGTCAGTAAAATAACATGGAAATGACAGTACTAAATCAAATACTTGTTCAATACCTTGACTTGACCCCTACTAGCTACGACATGCATTTCATCAAACATATTGCAAATATGTAATCTGCAGGTGTAATTAACAGTTTTGAGCATAGGGGTCTCATACATCGCTGAGAATTGCTAAGAAACATTGATGCCTCAACACATCAACTGCCATTTCATCCATTAGGTCATAGATACATTGATCATTCAATTACAAGTAAAAACATGTTGAGAACCACACATGGCTACTGTCATAAAACATATAGATAACCAACATAATAGGGCATAATTATCCATGAAATCACAACCATATAAACCACATATAATCCATCATAATACTCATAAAAATATAAGGAGAAATAACCTTTCATTAATGATGAAAAATCCAAAACCAGGATGGGACTTCCATGTTCCACCCAACTGTAGAATGGATGATTCAAATCTCTCTTCAGTGATTCGCCCCTGTGCCATATTCCAAGCATGAATGTGGGATCTCATAGAACACATCAACAAAAACTCATCTAGGGCTTCGAGAGGCCATTTACCTCAGTCCATCAAACAGTGATTCCACCTCATGGTCAGACATCACCAAAACCATCATCAGATCGGTCTTTATGCCATCCATCCAAGGCTCTAGAACATTTTTCCAACCAAGGATACGAGACTAGTAATTCAATCCATAGATTTTATTGGGCTCCAAGGCATTTTTCCAAACAAGGCTATGGGACTAGTAACATAACCCAAGTTTTTCTAAGGCTCGATAGAATTTGTCCAACTAAGTCTACGGGACTAATAACTTACCCAAAACTAAGGAAACATGAGATCCAACCAAAAAAAACAACAAGGAAATAAACCGACAATCACCATGGCTATCTAGGAAATATAAAGGCTAGGTAATCCACTATCAATCTTGGCCATCCTCCATGCCAATGACACATCACAAAAAAAAACCCACATGAATATTTCATGCATTCCAAAACTAGCAAAGGAAACATACATGAAACTTGGTACCTGCAAGAAAATATGATGTAGCTGTTGATCCTAATGCTCTCTTGCACTTTCCTGCTCTTCCTTTTCCTTCTTTCTCCAAAAATCTAAGTATGCCACACCCTCCAAGAGTACTCCAGTAAAACTCCAAGTCTCCAAGGCTATGAGAGAGAGAGAGAGGATATAAGAGAGATCCAACACTGAATTGAAAAAATGTTACCAACTGATCCTCAGAATCCTTTCTATGAATGAGGCCTCTATTTTCTTCATTTTCCATTAATTTCCTTCATTTTCCTCCTCACATTCAACTTGTGACATTTCACCTCCCTTTTCTCCTAATTTCCATTATTTTCATAAATAAACGTGCCAAAAATGCCATTTTTCCTTTCCAAAGCCTTAGCCATTACCTTTGCCCATTTCATTAGCCATAACCAATGACAAGTGATCCCCATCATTAGGATTTTTCCCAACATCCAACTTGGAATAAGTGTCTCATCATTTGTGGTTATTATTTTTCCTTTATTTACTTTTATTACATGGAATTTTCACCAAGGTTATTATAGAACCCTCCCCCTTGGGGGAACACCATCCTAGGTGTTCAACAACACCTATAAGCACAAAACATTTGTAGCAAAATATATACTACCAATGGATTTATAACTTAACTCGATGCAATATTTATAATGATCACCTTATTGAAAAGAAAACCAACATAACAACATAATAACATGACATCATAACAACATACTGCATGGTGGAACTTTATAACACAAATCGTGGCATTATTTACATCCATATACATATGTACATAAACCAACATCATTAAATCATATACAAAAACATATACCAAAGCATATACCAAGACATGAACCCAAACTAATTTGCCTCAACCAGCAAACAAGGAAGGATACATAGCCCGCATTTGATCTCCCATATCCGATGTAGCTTCATTCAGCCCAAATTGGTTCCACTGCACTTTAACTTGCTCAATTTCTTGGTTTTGGAGCATGAACATCATTTTTTTCAATATACACTAAGGCTTTGATTGGAATTATCCATTCGGTTCCACCTGCAATACAAACGAGTTAATTGCATGATCAATATCCTTAACATACTTATTAAGTAAAGATACATGGAACACATCGTGGACTTTCATTGTTGGAGGCAATGAAATTTGATAGACTATTGGCCCAGTCCTCTCAATGATACTCAAGAGTACACAAAATCGTGGTGCCAACTTGGCATATGATCCAATTAGCAAGGGCATCTTCTTTGGTTCAATGCACAAGTGCACCTATTCCCCAACTTGGAACTCCTTGAACAACCTGTTCCTATGTGCATAACTTTTCTACATATCTTATGCTGCCTTTAGATTATTTTTAATCACCTACATTTCCTATTCCATGTCTGCCAACATATCTGGTCCAATCAACACCCTATTAACCATATCACTCCAACTAATAGGAGTGTTACAACTCCACCCATACAATGCCTCAAAAGGACTCAGCCTCAATGATTCCTATTACCCATTGTTGTACATGAACTCAACCAGTGGAAGGTACTCTTGCCACTTTCGCTATTGATGCATCACATAGATCATCAAAATGTCCTCCAATATCCTGATGACCCTCTCTGTCTGTCCATATGTTTTTAGATGATAAGCCATGCTGAAGGCCCACTCAATGCCCAAAAATGAAAATAACGCCTTTTAGAACTCAGAAGTGAAATTCTCATTCCTTTTAGACACAATATTCTTCGGAACACCATGCAATATAATGACATCTCTGATGAATACTTGTGCTACATCACTAGCGAAGAATGTAGACTTAAGCAGAATGAAGTGTGCAACCTTTGTCAACCTGTCCACAATAACCATAATGGAATCATGATGTCTCATTTTCTTTGGCAAGCTTGTGATGAAGTCCATGGAAATGACTTCCCATTTCCATTCTAGAATCACAATCGACTGTAGAATTCCACCTAGATGCTTACATTTTACTTTCACTCACTGACAATCAAAACATATAGCCACAAACTCTACCACATCCCTCTTCAGATTCGGCCAATAGTAAAATCTCTTTACTGCAGTTAATGTATTCTGATAACATGGGTGACCTGAATATGGTTTCACATGAAACTCTCTCAAGAGAATCTTATTGAGCTCACTACCATCTGACTAATATATCTTGTCTATGAACCTGACCAATCCATCCATTGTAAGACAATAATCCATATCCTTTGCACCTGCAACTATACCATCACCTGTACCTATACCTATATTATGACCTGTACTTGTACCAACACCTGTACCTATGATCTGTAGTAACATGTACACAATATCTATATATCTTACATCTTGTTGACCTACCCACAAGATCCTATATGGTAGGTCTATCCCATAGGAGCTCATAGCTGCTAAGTGATTTACCAGTATCCGCCTGCTAAGAGCATCCGCTACTATGTTCTCTTTACTTTTGATATACCAGATCTCTAAATCAAACTCACTGATCATATCCAACCACCTAACCTTCCTACCATTAAGATTCGGTTGATCAAATAGATACCACAAACCACTGTGATCACTCATCAATGTGAATCTTTTTCCCATAAAGTAGTGTCTCCACATATTTAATGCATGTCTAATAATTTCTAACTCAAGATCATGCATGAGATAGTTCTTCTCATGCTCAATCAATTTCCATGACTCATAGCATACCACCTTTCCATCCTGCATAAGGACTCCACCAAATCCTCTCTTGTAAGCATCTATTCACACTACAAACTCTTTGTTTCGATCTACAATATTTATAACTAGTGCATGTTTCAACAACTGCTTGAGTTGTTCAAAAATAAACTCCCACTCCTATTTCCATTTGAACTTCTACCCAAGAAACCGGCCAGTCAGGGTAAACATGTGACAAGAGGCTACTATGATATGATTCGACCTCCTAAGTCACGTTAAGGAAGTGGAACCAATGGAAACAAACCATAAAGACATTAATCATCAACTATATGACCCTTAGGACCCCATCAAATATGTTAGACAAATTAAGCTTCATTCACTCACATGCTATAGGCACGAGGGTGACCAGAAACCCAAAATCACTCTCATAGGATTACCTACCAGTGACCAGAGACAAAAATTGTTAGTGTTATGCCAATGACTCCAATATTTGAGCCAGTTTTCTAGGCCCAGAGCCCAGGTCACTGCCCAGTATTGAACCATCTCTTCAAATCAGAAAAATAACATGGAAATGATAGTTTTAAAGAAAATACTTGTTCAAGACCTTGATTGTACCCCTACTAGTTGCGGAAAGTAGTTCGTCAAACATATTGCAAATGTTTAATCTATAGGTGTAATTAATATTCTAAGCATAGCGGTCTCACACTTAGATGAGAATCACTAATAACCATTGATACCTCAGCACATCAACTGTCATTCCATCCATTAGGTCATAGATACATTGATCATTCAATTAAAAGTGAAAACATGATGAGAGCCACACATGGATGTGTAATAAAACATGTAAATAACAAACACAATAGGGACATAATTATCAATGAAATCACAACCATATAAATCACATATAATCCATCATAATACTCGTATAAATACAAGGAGAAATAACCTTTCATTAATGATACAAAATCCAAACCCAGGATGGGACTTCCACGTTCCACCTGATCGTAGAATGGCTGAGCCAAATCTCTCTTCAACCATTGACCCTCGTGCCATAATCTAAGTATGAATGTGGGATCTCATAGAACACATCAATAGAAACTCATTTAGGGCTTCCAGAGGCCATCTACCTCAACCCATAAAACAATGATTCCACCTCACGGTCATACATCACCAAAACCATCATCATATCAATATCCATCCCAACCATCCAAGGCTCCAGAGTGTTTGTCCAACCAAGGCTATGAGACTAGTAGCTCAACCCACAACTTTTACCAGGCTCCAAAGCATTTGTCCAACCAAGGCTATGGTACTAGTAACTTAACCCACCAAGGGCTTGAGAGAATTTGTCCAACCCAGGCTACAAGACTAGTAACTCAACCCACAACTTTTACCAGGCTCCAAAGCGTTTGTCCAACCAAGGCTATGAGACTAGTAACTCAACCCACAACTTTTACCAGGCCCCAAAGCATTTTTCCAACCAAGGATCTAGAGAGTTTTTCCAACCAAGACTATGGGCCTAATAACTCAACCCAAGCTAAGGAAACATGAGATCCAACCAAAAACACAATAAGGAAATACATTGACAATCACCATGGTTATCGAGGAAATGGCAAGGCTAGGAAATCCACTGTCAATCCCAACCATCCTCCATGTCAATGATAGATCACAACCAAAACCCACAGTCATATTCCATGCATGCCAAAACTATTGAAGGAAAGATACATGCAACTTGGTACCTACAAGAAAATTTATTGTAGCTGCTGATCCCAATGCCATCTTGCACTTTCTTGCTCTTCCTTTGACTTCTTGCTCCAAAAATACAAGTATGCCCCACACCCTCCAAGAGTGCTCCAATAAAAATCTAAGTATCCAAGAGTATGAGAGAGAGAGAGAATATAAGAGAGCTCCAAAACTAAACTAAAAAAGGTTACCAATTGATCCTCAGAAGCCTTTTTATGAATGAGGCCTCTATTTTCTTCATTTTCCATTATTTTCCTACTAACATGCAACTAATGACATTTCACCTCCCTTTTCTCCTAATTTCCATTATTTTCATAAATAAATGTGCCAAAATTTTCATTTTTCCTTTCCAAAGCCTTAGCCATTTCCTTTGTCAATTTTCTTAGCCATAATCAATCACAAGTGATCTCCATCACTAGGATTCTGCCCAACATTCAACTTGGAATAAGTGTCCCATCATCCATGGTTATTATTTTTCCTTTATTTACTTTTATTACATGGAATTTTCACCAAGGCTGTTATAGTTAATAGGTGTTGAATCAGGAAAGAAAAGAATAGGCTCCTATGTCGTTGCATGGGTTTTAATTTGGGAGGTTATAATTCCACTTGTTCTTTTGGAGATGGACAATTTCGATATTGCCTTATTTTGCTTGGATTCACGACGACAATTTGAATACTTCAAAACAAATTGATGGATTTTGATGACCTTTCGTAGATTTTAAAGGAACTCAAGAATTGAGATGTAGCTTACATGAGGCTTTTACTTTTATCCCTTTTAGGTTCATAAATTGGAGCTGCAGAGTAAGCTTAAGGATTCAGAGGAAGCTTAAATGAGGATTTTTTTTCTCCCTTTTTGGTCTAGAAATTAGATATGAAGAGTAAGGAATTGTCAATTCCATGAACAAAGGGTGGATTTAGGGTTAAATTGTGGGATATTTATTGATGTATTAGTGCAGTATAGTTTTATTATCATAAAATCTTGTTGAAAATTTAGGCATAGTATGTGGATGTGATGGATGGATTACTTAATTCAACTTGAATTTCCACCCTTCTTGCATGTTATTTTCCTTCCTTGCACGCTATTTTCCTTAGCTCACCTCCATGCACAGGATTTGTTAGCCCAACCTCAAAGCATCAAGCAGAGGGAATGGATAAGACCATGGATAGAATGAGGTAATTCATTGTGAATTTATAAAGATGTAATTCTTTAAATTCTTTCTTTGATTTTTAGTTTTATTTTTTATTTTTATTTTAATTCCAAAATTTAAAAATAAAACTTTGTTTTATATATCTAGGGACATGATACTGACAAGGAGAAAGGGGCCTTGGCTTCGATATTGGGGATAGAGGCAATTAACAAACTTGATGGTGTGGATTTGAAAACACTTGCTAGATACATATAAAAATTATCAACTAAAACCATTGAAACATTGCAAGCATATCTACCGGCTCAAAGGGAATCAATTAATTCTGTAACCATTGTTGGACTGAGTAGATGATCAAGGAGGAAATCATTAAGCATAACCACTAATATTTTGGAATAGGAACAAATACTTCCAATGCCCAATCCACTCCTCGGAAACAAATATCTTCTTCCACACTAAACATGAATCTTGAATTGGTAGCCATGATACAACGATAGAATATGACGTAGTTTCAGGTGAAATCCGTAGATTAAATTTTGGGAAATTTTTGTGAATAGGTTGAAGGATTCATGCATGGATCAGTTCAAATATCATATCTAGTTTCCATTCTCAAAGATATCGTTGCACCTACAAAAAACAACAATTAAAGACATGGAGACTGGATTTGGCAAGGGTTGGTCCGTAAAAAGGTTAAACTACAAATGTCTTAAGACTGCAAGATATTAGGTACAATCAAATAAAGAAGACAAAAAAAAATCCAACTCAAGCAAAGGCTCAAAATAAGGCCAATTGATGGAAGTATAAAAGTATGGAAATAACTTGTCAAAGTGTATGAGCATTTGGATGAACGGAGGAAGCCTGGTGAGGAGAGTATCCAAGTATTTGAATGTTCTCATAAGATTATATCAAATTTCTTAAACGATTTTTATATTTTATCTGTGCATAGTTA
The DNA here is from genome assembly GCA_000404065.3 of Pinus taeda. Classification (NCBI taxonomy): domain Eukaryota; kingdom Viridiplantae; phylum Streptophyta; class Pinopsida; order Pinales; family Pinaceae; genus Pinus; species Pinus taeda. The sequence goes on from APFE031642197.1 coordinate 99,638, forward strand.
AATTCAATTAGTATATGTTTCAGGACAAGGCCTTCGAGGCTAGGCTTGCAAAATTAAGTTCCACACATCACAATGGCCAAAAATGTCTACATGCCTTGATTTTTACCTTTATAAGTATATTTAATATCTGAAATGTTTTTTTTTTTTAATTTCCTAGAAAACATTAAGTGATTGGATATTCATCAGTTTAACTAGTCCATGTTCCATGTTTCGACACAAGGACAAATATGGTCATCATCCATAAAACTTCGTGTAACGATGCCACCCCACATTTACCCACTTTTACTAGCTTTCCAATTAAATGTGAAGTGAAGTGCGCTATGAGATGACCCCACCTCCTAGTTCTAGTTAAGGAAGTGGGGCATACAACTGAGACTCAACCATAAACTAACCTCCTACAAGGACTAAAATCACCCAAGAGTTAAAAAAACACCTGAGGTAGTCAATCCATGAGTTGTAAACCTTTCTCATTGACCTAGATCCCTAACTGAATGAATGAAAATTCCATGGTGCAGCCATAGAACTCCAATCACATGCACAACACTACTTAAGTGCGGTTCAAAGCCCAAAACCTCCAGTGCATCGAGTGTGGTCTGAAGATATGAGCCACCTTTCCAGGTCAGCCTCCAGACCACTGCCCAGAACTTCCTGTAACTTCTTAGAGTGATAAATGAGATAATGACAAGGCTAAACATACAAACTTGAGTTAGAAACTTGACCTAGACTGACCAGAACATGTTAGGAATTTCTTCAAACACATTGTAAACATGTAAGCTATAGGTCATGAATTCATATTTAAGTGTAAATAACTTTTATTTAGATGTGAATCACTGAGAAGTCCTAATTCCCTTCCAAGTAGTTGCAACCGCCCTTACTATCCCATGCATTAATCAACTATTCATTAACTTATCAAACATAAATAAGAGCCATAGCTAGAACATGTTAGAAAACCATTCTTATAACTAACATATAATTAAAATATTAACCATGATAGAACAACCATCGAAGCTACATAATAAAAAGTATAAATTATTATACAGTACAATAGAAAAATAACTCTTATTAACTTATGAAAAAGGAAACAAAGTCAGGGACTTCCAGGCACCACTTGACCATATATTGAGCTGACCCAAATCTCTCTTTCATCAAATCACCCCTGTGCCATATTTAAATAATTAATGTGAGATCTCATAAGATAAACCAAGACATAAAAAATCAAGGGAATCTATAGTTTAAACCACCTCCACCCTCAAACTACCACGATCTCGCCAAAATCGTTAAAGAGATCATAGAGCCAAAACAAGCTTGGATGCCTCATAATTCCTTCACCATACCTTGAGGAATTTTCTTGTCTCCACCCACTTGTCGAGGGATTCCCAGAGAAAACAATATCCACCCAAAACCCTCGGGAATTTTCCTCACACCACCTCACCTGGTTACAAAATATTCTACCAATCCAAATCTCCACCAAGTAATGAATCCCATCACACCATGGCTAATTAGGAAATGGCAAGGTAAGGATGAAACCACTGCCAAACCTAAAAAAAAACCATGCCAATGATAAAAAAAGAACTAGATAAACAAATGCATATACTATCCATTCAAATCTCAACTAGTAAATCACACATACAACCTATTACCTACAAAGCCCTCCTACTGATGTTGTTGATGAAATCTTCCCGTTTCTTGCTTTTCTTTTCCTTGCTTGATCTTGCTTGTCATTTTCCTGCCTTTGCTTGCTTTCTTGCTTTCTCATCTTGGTGCTCTTCTCTCTTAAGAAAAAAATTCCGAAGAAAGGTTAAAAAAAGAGTTGTGAACCAATCCTCAAAAGCCTTTTTATCATTGAGGCCTCTCTTTTATTCATTTTCCTTAATTTTCTTTTTAATTTCCCTCTCATGCAAATCTGTGTCTCTTCATCTTCATTTTCTTCTATTATCCTTTATTTTCATAAATACATGCCAATTAATGCTTCTTTTCCTTTTCCAATTTAATTAGCCATTAATAAACTGAAAGTGATGCTCACTATAGTGCTTTTCCTAACATTTAGATTGGAATACGTGTCCCATGACCTTGCTCTTATTTTGCCTTAATTAATCTTTATTACATGAACTTTAAGTTGGGGTTGTTACACTTTGAAAATGGCATGCTACAAAATAAATAGTGGATTGAATTTTTTTATATGGATGGAGAATGAAGTATTAATAGTTTAGTTTCAATAAGTTAGTTGGATATTGTTATGTTTTTATGTCAATTTTCATTTCTTGCAACATAAAGTAGAGGCAACATACGCGTGTTTGTCATATTTAGCCAACGATAAATGTTGTACATTCTAATTGTTAAATTGGTTTGAATATGGTTGAACATGATAGGATAAATGACATCCTCCTAGGGTAATATATCGGTGGAATGTTGCCTACCATATTGATGGAATGTTTCTTGTTAGCATATAATCTAGAAAGGCCCTAAGGAAGGGAAAACCTAAGGGACAAATACTAGACTAAGTGACAACAATGACATAATGACCCATTGTCACTTTAGTAAAGGTGTTCTTCTGTTTATGGACTTTCTCTTATGGGAGGAGTCTGGTGACCATGATACCAAAATCAGGCTTCTCCAAGTAGTGCCCTTCCTGAAGCTATACACAGTCAAGGGAGATATCAAGGGACTATGATTGAGGATTAATCCCCCATTTAAGGTGATGAAACAAGAACATAGTAAAAACACTTATTTATTCCAAGTAACCCAAGAATCCCTTCCCAAAGTGCCCAAGGATAAACAAGCATCAACACCTAATTGCACAATGAAAAACATGTCTTTAGGATTGGATTTCCCACCTTCAAACATATGCTCTCGAAAATACATTGGCTACACTAGTGGTTGTTAGGGAATGGTAGCTACTGGATAAATAAAAATATAGGAGAAAATTTCTCCTATGGGGTCACCCACTTTTGGTGGGTAACATTTCCCACCATACCTTATGTTATCACCCTAGATACAATTCTTGGCTAGAAGGGAACTAGTGCCTAGGACATCCACATAATTGTATCAAAACTTTCGAAAGAATGTTAAAAATTTACTAAAATGTACCCAGAGGTGAAATATTCCCTTGTGTAAGAGAAATTAATCTTGGAGATGAATCTTTATGCAAAAATTGGCCTTATATTATCAAGACTTTAATTATTTTGCTAGAAAGAAGAATTGATAAGAGACTAGTGTTTATAACTTGGGACTTTTAATAGAATCCAAATTTAAAACTCTAAGATGAGATTTTGAATGATTGAGATTAAGAATGGAAGTCCACAAGGAGTGGAGATCCTTTTAAGATGTATTTGAATAGAAATTATAGGTATTCACTGTAACTATTAAAGATAAAATAAATTTGTAACTTTATGAAATAAATATGCTATGATCATACACATGCTTCAAAATGGAAAGCACATAAGATAAACAACACATATTACAATGTACTAATACATACTAGAATCAACCTAGTGACTTTTATTAATATCTCCAAGGAAGACAAAATGATTACACAAGTACTCAATATTCCAAAACTTTGAACCCTTTTCTAGTGGTTCTCATATCTTTTAAATATTACATCAAAATCAATTACAAAGGTAACTATCAAAATTTCTATAACTACTTAACTATCCATTACTAAGAAGTATTTTACAATATTACAAAATGAAATGTTCTCATTTTAAACTCTAATGAATTGTGGAAAATTGACTTTGAATATTGGTGCTTGGTTCTACCATCTGAACTCCTCGTTCAATAAGAGTGATAAACCTTTCAGACTTCTTCCACATTTCTTCATCTGGGAGCTTACATTGGAATATTTTCTCAAATACAATTTTCAAATTTGAAAGCTTTGTATAATCAGGTTTTGCAACAAAAAGTGTCTTTTCAACCAAAGAAGTTGGAAGTCCCTTTGTAAATAATTAACTGTAGTACTTCCCTTTATAATTGTATTATTTTCATATGTTGTATCTAATCTCCTTTCAACAACCTGTTGATGGTGCTAGAACCCCCAAGATTCAGGGGATATCCCTAATATGAAGTTCGAACTAGACCTCAAACCGTTGGGAAAGACCAAATCAACAACCTCTATTTGTTTCTTCTTGGTCACATATTGATTAAAATATTAGAACAACATGATGATGTCCCCAAAATACTTGGTGGTGTCCTTTTGATAGCAGACTCTTGCCTCCATGGAATCCAGGTATATGGTCTTGGAATATATATCCAACTTATTCTGAAGCATGTACAACATGGTGTTGACCATGACAGGACCACCAATGTAATTTTGTATGTTATGTGCACTCAGCTCCAAGTCTTCCCTGGTGGCCTCTCACCTTAGCAGCTCCATGTAATCATTGATCTCTAGCCAAAATTGGTTCTTGGGTTTAGCCTCAATGGGGAAAATAGTTAATCAAATCATGTGCATTCTCACCATGACATCCAAACAGTTTTACAACCATGCATATGAGGCCTATATGATGCTAATGAATGGGGCGAGCTGCTCATAGTTCTAGATCAACATCCAGAATTTTCTTTCTCTAGCTCTACTTATCGCTTCATCTTCTTGGCTAAGTGAAGTGGGACCTCTTTGTACCACATTGTACGCTCTCGAACATGGGCGATGGTAGCATGTAAATTTCTGAGAGTTTGAAAAAACTATATGCTCCACTGCTATAATCCATGTACACAAGAAACTACTTTATGTACAATGATAATTCAATGAGCATTACATTCCTTATCTCCCCCATTGTGGAAACTACACTATGCTCTCGAAGTTGTTATACCTCTTTCCTAGTATTCTGCGAGTTCTTTGCCAGTTGTTCATTCTAAACCAATAGGTACTTAACATTTCAGCTTGTTTCTCCTGCACAGGGAAAGATGGCATCGACAAGGATAGTTGGATGCTTCTTGGTGTTTGACACTATCACCATTTCCTTGATGAATGCAAGTGATGTGTGATCATCTGGAAAGTGCATCCTCCATGCCTTTACAATCCCCTTCTGCAACTCATCAAATGATAGATTGTACACATCCACGAATGGATCATCATCAAGGAGAACAACTTCTCCTTACTCACTCAGGATTGGTTCTGACACTAGAGGTGGTGGATACTGAGTGATGACCTCTGGTGTTGTGGGCATAAGGTGAGTGTATTAATTACGTGGCTCCTATTCCAAATCCATGTCTATCACTTAATCAGTTGCTCAATCTGCTGAGCAAGCTCTTGATCCTAGATATTTTTACTATTTTCCTCAGCTATTGGTTGTTCCGACTCCTAAACCTGTATGGGAATCATTTTCTCTACCATTACACCTTGACTTTCTTCTTCCTCCTATTTCTACTTCTCCTCTGTTTCTCTCGTCCTCATCTCCTGTTATTACCTAAATTTCTTCTTTGTCTCCTGCAACTTTAGTTCCACTTCTTGCAACCTCTACTTTTTGCTCTTCCTTCTCTCTTCTCTCTTTATCCACTGCTCCCTCTTTGCTTCCACTATCAAATATGCTTTCTCCAAGAGAGGATCTTCCTTCATCTTGCATATTTTCTCTACCTCTGGATCGTCAACAACCTTCATATTTCCCTTGTCTTACAATGGATTTCTCCTTATTGTTTTTGTTGTTGCTTCCTGAGCTACTTCTGCCTACAGAGAAACCTTCCAAGATGTTTCTATACTGATCGACTCATGGAGTTTGGATTCATTGTAATAGTACCTCCAAGGGTCCTCGTCATGCCAGTGAAATGTCTCATGGATCCATGGATAATACACCTTCGCATAGTGGTTCTTACAAATGTTGTGGGGATCATATAGATTAGATTCTTTGGTGCCAAACTTGAATCTTACTATCTCCGTGGCTTTGACATCTGCATCTTTCGATGTCTTAATAATCCGATCCACAAGGGATGAGCGGGCCATGGAACTTTCTTCTTCCTATGAAGTCCTGCTAACAACCTTGTGGAGAGGTGATATGAAACCTCTTGCATGATCAATTTTTCAGTGTGATGCCTTGGTAGAACATGCAGATGATTCTCTCCACCAAACACTCTGTTTAAGGTGTCACCTCGTGAGGCACACCAATCTTCAATGTTTAGTATCACCTCCATTACTTCTCAAGACATGCGAGGTGGATCATATAAGCTTGCACAATAGGATGATAAAATGGTTATTTAGGCTTTCCATCACTCCTCAATAGCTACAGTCAGAAATCAAATTGCAATAGATGTTGATGACAGTCTATTTTGGTGTCCATTTCCAACTCATGCCTAGAAACTACTATTGGGCACAGATTGCATACAATAAGCATGCAGACAGATAAAACCTCACTTGTTCATTCTTGGGTGGATTCTAAGTTCTAGTCACATGGATCTTAAACTGATGAGCCAACAAATCTGACCCATTGAATGGATTCCCATCACTCACCAACTGGTTTGGTATGACTACCCAACATTCTAGAAAGGTTTTTGTTCTCACTTGACCATATATTTTGCAGGAAAAGACAATCAAGAATTGATAAGCCTTCCTGAGGGATTTTTTCTTGTAAACATGACTAGGTGTCTGTTTGAAATTTGACGGATCTTTCACCGAGCACTTGAAAATATCTCTAGTGTTTGTTGGGTGTAGGAATTACACTTAAGAAAACTCCTCAACACTTAAATTGTTAACCCAAGGGATTTGTAAACTTAGAGATGAAGCACAAGCAATGCCAGAGATGGTATAAATATTTCTTATGTCAATCCCTACTTTCTTTAAAGGAAAGATTGCAAAATCAAACTAAAGAGAGAAAAAGGAAACTTGAACCATCAAAATAATCTATGACCAGAACAAGGAAGAATGCATTTGCAAAAGAGAATTATAAATAAAGGGCAATCACTCTAGCTAACTATTGATTAAATACTGAGTGTGTGTTTTTCTTTAGCAGAGACACTTTAGCAGTCTCATTAGATGGGCCCTTCAAACCTACTTATGAAGAGATTTCCTTCTTGTACTAATCTGTCCTGCCCTATTGCAATCTGCTTGCAATAGTGCAGGAATAGAGATTTATGCAAAGGGTATAAATGGTGTCTATACTGCAAGTGTTTTTCTTCCTACAAGGGGCTTGAACTTTTTCATGTTCGGAGCACTCAAATCCCGTGGCAAGAAACTAGTTCTTGCACCATATTAGAGCTTCTTGCACTTATCATTTAATTATTGAAATAAGTGTTTAATTACTGCAAGTGTTATTATACTATGAAATCAAATCGCGCACATGAAAATGAATGTTTTTTATTTTACTAGAGTGCATAAATAAAGAAACAATCCTCATAATTTATCCTTCCATAAAGTATTTAGTGAAAGCAAGAAATTGTGGGAAGTAAACTAGAAAGGCTTGCTGCATCACACCAACATGCACTGGTGTAGGTTCATTTCTCCTACTTGGAATACACAGAGAAAACCAATCAAACAAAATTGCAGAAAATGAACAACACACCAACATGTACTGGTGTAGGTTTATTTCTCTTGCTTGGACCAGGTGGGAAAACCAATCAAACAAAACTACAGAAAATGAATAGCACACCAACGTGCACTGGTGCAGGTTTATTTATTTTGCTTCAACCAGGTGAGGAAAACCAATCTGAAATCAAGTGAAGGAAAATGAATAGCACACCAATGTGCACTAGTGTAGGTTTATTTCTCCTTCTTGGACCAGACAAGAAAACCAATCTAAAATCAGGTGCAGGAAAAGGAAATCTAACTTCTTCAAACAACAGATCTGATTTCACTTAAACATGAATACATGTGCTGGAAATTAGATCACATTGGATAGTATAAACATAAATTACAAAAAACAGAAAATAGGGCAAATGTGCTGGGTTGGCTGGGACCTAACCAACCAATGTGTTTCCCTTTCAAATAGAAACATTGCTCAGTACTTTATCAATTCATCAGCTTTCAAACACAGAAATATAATTTATGAAACATGAGGCAGAGCTACCTTTCTTATTAATTCATTGAGGCAAATACATGTGTGAATACATAGTCCAGCCTAGATTTGGGCGATAACAAAATACAAGCCTGTTATCGCCTCCCTGGTTATATCTCTATTTTGTACAAGCTCTATAAAAAACAATCTCATCCTATTTACATTCTTCACTATATATATATTTGGCCAAAGGCAAAAAATATCGTTTAACCAATTATATAACTGATATGCAGAATTTAGCTTCTCGGTCTTCAAAATTAGGCAGTTCAACAAAACTGGCTGTAGCCAATCTCTAGTTGTTCATTCTTCATAAGTTCGATCTTGAATACCTTTGGATTGCCTTGCTGTTGTGGATGGAGCTCGGCTGCCTTCATATCTATCCTACTGTCGTGGCTGAAGTGGCACAAAATGAGGCGGTGATCAAGGAGGTCTGGATATGCTGCAAGGATTTGTTATGCTGGCACCGGTGCAAGATCTGATCCTGCACTAGGATCAGCGGTCACGGTAAGCACTTGACTAACAAACAAACATTAGAGATATCGATAAGCTACAAGAGTGATTATAAGCAATAAATCATGTAATAAATAATTAATTAATGCTAAGTTAAGTTAAAAATATGAAATATAAATTTCATACAAAATATGTCGTCGTTCTTTGGACTAGTGCAAGATAAGGGTGTATAAGAGAGGTAAAAAAATGGTAAATGGTTATAATTTAGGAAGGGAAAATGGCCAAAAGAGAGAAAATTAGGGGGCTAACATCCTCCCATCCATAAACTATTGGGTGTCCTCACAAAACTATTTGCCTCTGCAAAAAACTTCAAAACTTTGAGCATTCCAGCTCAATCCTACTCTAGCATACTGTCATCAGCCTACAATGTTTCAGACTTCTTCTTTATGATGTTCTTTAATTTCTTTGTCACCTTTTTAAGTCACTTGAAACATTGTGCAGCTCAATACTTCTAGACTTTAACTTCTCTTTTATTTTTCTAGATCTCCACCGTCAATTCTCCTCTACTTTGTTCTTTATCCTCCTACGCTTTGCCTACAAGTTTCTCTAAATTCTGCACTTGAAGCGCTAATTCAACTACCCAAGCAGTTGGAGTTACCAAATATTTTTCCTTTTTTTTTTTCGGCAAGGGTTGTGTCTTCCTTAGGGACCTCCATATCCATCGTGGTTAAATTAGGAAACTCTTCTCCCTCTGGTCCCTCTTCTTATGTTTCTTCTTCCTCTGGTTCTCCTTATCTTGCCTCTCCTTCTTCTTCTGTTGCTTCTTCTGTGGGTTCTGCCTCTTCTTTTTTAGATTCATCCTTTTCTTCTTCGGATTTCACCTCTTCTTCTTCTTCGAATTATTATCCTCCTACTTCTTCTTCTTCTGCTTCTTCATCATCTAGTTCGTCTCCTTCTGTCTCTTCCTCTTCTTTTGCTTCTTCTTTTTCTACTTCTTTTTCTGGTTCTTCTTCTCGCATTGGTGCTTCTTCTTGTACTGATGCAGGAGGGGATTCCATGCCCTATGGGGACTATGGTTCTTTGCTTGCATCAGAGGCTTTATTATTTTTCGGCGGCTTTTTGATGAAATTCTCCAACAAAGCATCGTCTTCAACCTTTACAAACTTTGCTACATCCGCAAGGACTGACAGGTTGTCATTTTTGGGCGTAGAAGGGGTCTCTTCAACTAGTGCATTAGATGTATTCTTATTTGAAGATGAGGATTTTTCTACTTTTTAAAATCATTTCCTTTTCACCCTGTGCAAGAAGGACTTCCCTTTTCATTTTTATTCGGGCCCTTGCTTGTGCTGGCGAGGTCCTCTATCTCCTTTCCAGTGGTTGTCTCTTTGTGCAGATGTTTTAACAATGCCTCCCATGTCATACCTTTCACTTCTAGCTGTTTCAGGACCAAAATTTTTATCATGACGTGGTGATATAGCCTTGTGTCAACCTGGTTTTCCCATTCATCTTGCACACTTTTAGCCATTTTCTCCAAGCCCTTAAGCAAAAAATAATGGAAATTCATCCTCCACCGGACATTCCGGCTGGCTTCAAAATGTTGCAACATTCTAAAATGATATATCAAGGTGTGGGTGTATCTTCTCTCGCAGGTCACAAACTTGTGTAGGATGAAAAGGATGTCTTTCTATTGACCTAGCAGAGCACTATGCGGAACTCCTACCTTCCAGTCTACTTCTATCTTCTTATCAACAACGAAATGTTGCTAGTGCTTTCTTTCTAGCTTCTGATTTTTAAACCATTGTTGACCAGTGTTCTCCAAGCTGGTCGCTGCTACTATAAATTCTTCTGTGACTTTGAATTTGAGAGGCCCAATTTTCACTCGGTCATTTCTAAAACTCTTGGCAAGCTGTATAGCCACTTCTTTATTATGTCCATCAAACTTCTGCAAAAACTGATTAAAACCCGAGTCTCGCAATAGTGCAAGACTATTGTGATACTTGGCAGTCTTCTCTACCTTACTGAGAGACGAGGGTTCAATCCAAATAGGCGGCATTGGTGCTTAACGGCTATGAATAATTAATAATTCTACATGCAATACCAGGGAAATTGGTTCTTATAAAGAGATCCAACTATCCACCATCCTTTCTATCTTATCACATGTTTATTAGCTGTAGATGCACAACAACTTTGAGGTCAGGCCGGATTGGTACCTGCAGCGGCCTTTTAACGGCTAGGTGTGGTTATAATTATGAGTGAAGGATGTCTGGGATTATGGTGGAGAGGGGCAATTATGTCCAAACAACAGTTAAAACATTTCCACATTCCTTCATAATTCAAAAGAGAACTTAGCATTCATTAAAAAATGATCATGATTTATAACTTAAAATCACCTTTTACTTTAAATAATTCTCTCCTAGTTAGTATGATAGCATAAGTACTTGTTGGCTAAATGAAAGGGCTTCATATAAATTTTTATGATGACCACTTTCCTATTCTGTATGCTATGAAAAAAATAACTTTTACTATGTTTCTAGCAGGGTGCATGCTTGCACTGGTCTGCTTGCACCGCTTACATTATGTTATTCTACTGGTACCGTTCTACTTGCTTTATCACATAGGCCAACATGCTTGCACTAGTGCAAGCATAATATCTAAAAATAGAGAATTTAAATAAAATATAGGTTGGACTTCCACATGACTTCCTCAACTTATACTGAAAATTTGCTTCACCCTTTCTTGATGCTTTAGAGCATATCCCTTTTCTCTTTGTGTGCGAGATCCTGCAATAAATTCATGAGGGAATAAAGAAGTGGGAAAAAGGGAAATCTTAGAATGCGAAGGAATTCTATTATAGGGATTCCGGGAATAGTACCAAAAGAGGGAATAAACAGAAGTGGGATAGGGAAAACAATTTCAAGGGTAAGCGGGATTTCTTCGAAGTGGACAGGGTAAATTTAGAAGAATGTGGGAAGGTTAATCATTCTGGGATTGAAGAAGAAAACTGAGAGAATATTATGAAAGTGGAATATCAAGAAAGACAAAAAAAATTCTGGAAGGTCTACCTGCACTGCTACAAGAAAAAAATAACTACAACGAAAATTAAGCATTACTTGAGTAAAAATATCCATGCTAATTACCCCAACTATATAAAGGTTGGTTCTGTTGAACCTGCTTTTACTTGGTGGTTGCTAGAATATATAAATATCAAGCAACATTTTCTTTTTATTAGAATGTTTTGATATTCTTGCTAGCAAGCTGGTTTTCAGGTTGATCCTTCTACAATCATGTTAGTGAACTGAATTTTATAATTACGGGAAAATATTTTTTCTTTACTTTTTATTTATTTATTTATTTTTATTTTTAAAAAGAAAGAGAAATCATTTTTTCAGAAGGTTGGTATTACCATTCACCACTACCTTCCCAAATTGTTGTTGGATTTGTTGTGTAAAATCTTTCCTGGTAGGTGGCTGAAAATACTTCTTTAACTTGTGTCCATTTACCAAGAATATTGAATTTTGTCCATCAATAGTTTCAACTTCTACTGCTCCATTCTCAAATAATCAGATCACTTCATAAGGTCCCATCCAATGTGTATGAAATTTCCCTTTAAAGATTATAAATCTAGAATCATAAAGGAGCACCCAATCACCTGGTTGGAATTGCTTTTTCTGAATAGACTTGTAATGCAACCTTTTAAATTGTTGTTGAATTAGTATGTTCTGCTAAATAGCATCCTTACAAAATTCATCTAACTCTTTTAATTGGAGAAGACACTATTGTTGTGCCTCGGAGAGATCTAGTCCTAACTGAACTGGAGTTCTAAAAGTTTTGATCTAGAATTCAATTGGTAATAGAACCTATTTTCCATATACCATCTCATATGGTGTATGTCTCGTGCTATTTCTCTAAGTGGTTTTGTATGCCCACAAATCCTTCAGTAATCTTTCAGCCTAGTCCTTCTGATGCATATTGACTATCTTTGTAAAAATGGACTTGATCATTTGTTTGTGGATTCCACCTGGCCATTCTCTTATGGGTGATACGGCATGGATTTCCTATGTCGAATCTTATATTGTTCCATCACACCCTATACCAGATTAGAAATAAACTGCGGACCATTTTCAGAAACAATTCTCTAGGCACACCAAATCTAGTAAAGATTTCAGTAAAATGAAAATCAACAACTTTTTCTGTAGCAAAAGAAACAACTTTAGCTTCTACCCATTTCATAACAAAATCTGTACAAACCAAGATATGCTTTTTACTTAATTATGTTGGATTTATTAGCCCTATAAAATCAATAGCCCATTTTTCAAATGGCTCAATCATAACTTGGGGGCATAAAGGCATTTCATTGGTTTGATTAGGCTGGCCCATTCTCTGACGGCTATCATAATGCCTGACATACTATTTGGCATCCTTAAATAAGGAAGGCCAAAAGTAACCAGCACGCAATACTTTATATGCAGTCCGCTTATTAGCGAAGTGGCCTCCACAAGGTTCATCATGAGAAAATTTCAATATATCAAACACTTCCTCCTCTCTTACACACCTACAAATAATCCGATCTAGACCAGTGTAAAAGAGATCTCCTTGAATCCAGGAATATGCAACACCTTTCTGAACATAACTCCACTTTTCATGAGCAGACAAGTGCGGTGGTGTTTTCCCAGTAACCAAGTAATTAGCAATGTCAGCAAATCACAGGAAATCTATTGAAATAGAAAAAATATGTTCATCCAGAAAATCATCATTAATAGGAGTTGCTTCACCAGGGTTATCTAATCTAGAAAGAAAATCTGCTACAACATTAGATCTTCCTGGTCTATCAACAATAGTAATATTAAATTCCTGCAACAATAGTAACCACCTAGTCACTCTATTGCTAGTTAATGGTTTATTCATCAAATATTTAATTGCGGAATCATCCGTATGTACAAATACTTCATATCCTGTAATAGTGCCTGAACTTATTAATTGCAAAAATTACAGCTAAAAACTCTTTCTCTATAACTGTATAATTTAATTCAGCGGAATATAAATTCTTACTAATATAATAAATAGCATAGGATTGTTTATTTTCCTCTTTTCCTAAAGCTGCATCAATATCCAAATCTGAAGAATCAGAGGAAATATGAAAAGGCAAAGACCAGTTAGGACCTCTTAAAACTAGTGCATGTACTAACTTTTCCTTCCATGTTTCAAAATACTGTTGGCAAGTTGTGGTCCAAGAAAATTCACTATCCTTAGCTAGAATTTGGAAAAGGTGAGCATCTATCTTAGAAAAATTTTCAATGAATCTCTTATAGTAACCAACATGTCTTAAAAAACCTCTTACTTCCCTTTGAGTTTTGAGTGTAGGAAGATGCAGAATGATTTTGATCTTTGTTGGATCAACCTGGATACCTTTACCAGAAATCAAATGGCCAAGTACCACTCTTACTTTGCACATTAATCTACATTTCTTGTCACTCAAGGAAACATGGGCTTCTTGACAATGAATAAGTAATTTTTCCATATTTTTGAGAGCTTCCTGAAAAGAATCAGCAAACTCGGAAAAGTCATCCATATAAATTTCTACAAATTCTATATCAACAAAAATGGCCAATACCGCCCTTTGAAAGGTAGCCGGGGCATTACATAAACCAAATGGGAGCACTCTATAAGAAAATGTACCCCATGGACATGTAACAATAGTTTTATCCTGATCTTCGGGTGAAATCTGTATCTAGTTATAACCATTGAAGCTGTCCAAAAAAGAAAAATGTTTCTTTCCTGCGAGGGTATCAAGCACCTGGTCAATGAAAGGAAGAGGGAAGTAATCTTTGAGAGTGGCTTTATTTAATTCTCGATAATCAATACAAATACGACATCTTTCGTATTTCTTAGGGACTAGCACTAATGGAGAGATCCACTGACTGTCGGAAATAGGATAGATAAACCTAACATCCAAGAGTTTTTGTACTTCTTCCTTCACGATATCTCTTAAAGCTGGATTCATTTGCCTTTGGGGTTGTCGGACAGGTCGGGCTCCTTCCTGAATATATACATGATGTGTACACGTTTTAGGGGGAATACCCTTCATATCTTCATAGCCTCATGCAAAGGAACTAAGATGGTTTTACAATAAATTCACAAGTTGCTTTTGTTGAGATGAGTCCAAATCTGAACTAATATACAAGGATTTACCAGGGCTGATCTCAACAAGAGTAGTATTAGGCTCAGGAGTACTCAAGGGGGTGGTCAAATGCAGTGGTACAGAATAATGAGAATCATGGTTATCTTGAAAATATAGGCTACAAATCTGGCTCAGTAGCTCAAAATTAGGCATAGTGTCTAGATTATTCAGGAAATCTTGAATCTCATCTACTTGTGAAGACCCAGTATGCTGATGGATAAAGGAAATGGACTGAGTCTCCTCATCACTGCTCTAATCCAACCATAAAGTATCTCGAAGGTCCTGAATGGATCTAGCAAGGGGGTATAAGGTAACGTTCTTCCTAGAATCTCCATGCAAAATATACATATCACTGGAGTGACATCCAATATATGCATCGGCTATAGCAAGACATGGTCGACCCAAGATCAAGGGATGTCCTCCTACTAGGTTCTTTGGCTAAAGCGTAATAAAATCAATAGGATATTCCCAAGAATCTATTGAGATGATCACATCACCTAATACTCCTTCTGTATTAATTTTAGATCTATCTGCTAATTCAAGCACAGTGGGAGTAGGGCAAAGATGAGATAACCGAAGTTGATCCATGGTTTGCTTAGTCACGACATTAATGGCTACCCCTAGGTCTATAATAACATTAGAGACAAGGACATTACCAATCTGAATTGAGACAATAGGGTTTCTGGGATCAATAAATTTTTCCATAGACATACATCCCACCATCAACTTTGTTTCCCTACCAACAAATTGAATGATTTGGGGTTCCAGTCTCTTCCTCCCAGGTTTCTTGAGACAAAGTTCCTTAATAGTCTTGGTACATATAGGGATCTCTTTGATGGCCTAGAGCAGAGGTATCTTAATGAAAATATTCTGGAGCTCCGATGCCAAGCTAGTCTCAGAAATAGGATCACTTCTTTCCATTACTAGCCTCTCTGGGAAGGGAGGCTAGTTGGAAGAAGGTGGCAAGGATTCAGAGGGTAAGGGCTGCTTAGTGACAACTTTCAGAGCATGATTAAGAGTTTCCTCTTCTTCTTTCTCTTCAACAATCACTCTAGGTTGCTTTTGATTTGATGATGTTACAGTCCTTCCTGATCTTAATTGAATATCATGAACCCCAACTGGAATAGACTAGTACTCAAATAAAGGTGGGTTTGTTACATAGATCATTTGCACTGCTTTATTATTGTTAGGATTGGGCATAGGTTGAGCAGGAAACTAAGGAGGTCGAAACAGTGGAGGTAAAGGTAATGGTGGAGTAGACTGACTCAGAGGTTGAGGCATTGAATTAGGTGTATGCGTAGATGGATAAGACTGCATAGGTGGCTAGTAGGAATATGGAGAATGAGTTGGCCCTCTCCAACCTTTTTGTCATGGATGAAAAGGTTGCCCATGCTGAGATTGGTTTCCATACTGCCACTGTTGATTAGTGTTAGGATAAGAATATGCATGTGAATTATAACCAAAGTAGCGTGGAGAAAATTCAGGAGCCATACCTGCACCTACCTGAGGCCAATTTCTTTTTTATCCCATAGCATACAAGTTTTCAGCTTCAGGCTGTCCCCCTGTAAATATAGCTTTAAGTCCTGGTATAGAGGGATATTTTTCTGTGATATGGTCTTCTGCACAAATAACACACTTATTAGTTTCTTTCAAATTAAGAGGACATTCTTTAGGAGGATCCTTGTCTCTACATTTAGGACAGAAAATACTTAATGACTCTTGTTCCTTCATGAGTTTTTGCTGAAATTTTAAAGAGTCCAATTGTTTGGTAACAATATTCATTATGTCAATCTTCATGTTTTCCATTTTATTTTCTAGTCCAATAATCATAGCATCAATAGATTCAGTTTTTCTATTTCTATTTCAAGTTCCTTTACCAGATATATACTGATTTCTTGAAAATTTCCAGCATAATTCACAAATTTGTTCGAAAGTTTGCTGAGAAAAATCACCCTGTCCTAACATATTTAAATTATTTCTAGAATTATGAGTAAGTCCTCTTAAGAACAAGGTTCTAATAGTATTGGAATCAAGCTTAAGTTTCAACCTTTATAAAATATACAGAAGTCTTTCTAGGTAGTCTTCAAGAGTTTCATTATTATCCTGTATGATTGTAAAAAACTCATCCTACATGTCTAGAGTTTTGCAATATTCTTGATATTTAGATAAAAATACTCTCTTCATCTGATCCCAAGGGGCTATAATATTTCCTCCTAATTCCATAAACCAGCATAAAGCTGAGTTCTTAAGAGTAACAGGAAATAATCTTAGCTTCTGAGCATCAGTTGAATGATCATAACTTCTACACAAAATATCAAACTTGAATAAAAAAGAGTCAGGATCTTCATGAACTTTACCATGGTATGAGGGAGCTGATGGTGGAATATTCTTCATTTGTGCCACAGTATTGGGGTCCACAATTGGAAACACAAAAGTGGATTGTTCCCCACTTACCTGGTTTTCACCAATCCCTTCCACATGATCTTCATGGTCTTCCATTGTTTCCCTTTTCCTCCCAATAGACTGAACCACACCTGAGCTGTTGTTATCAAAATCCAGGTAGACTATTCCTATGTGATGGGCTTGAATTGGATTGGGCTTCCTGCTCATAGAAGGAGACCCAAATGAGAATTGTTTTCAGAATTCTTCCGGACCTTAGTGGGCTTTGAACCCCTACCTTTTCTAGGCATTCATTTCAAGAAAGAAAGAAAAATAACAAAACAATTTCTAATAAAAAAAGGTTGTCAGAGATCAATTAAAACCAATAAAATTCCTTCAAAGAAGATTTTCCTACAAGAAAATAAAGGAAAAATTACCTCTATTTTATAATCAGAAAATTCTTACCAAATCAAATTTTCTCCCGAGTAATGGCACCAAAATGTTGGGTGTAGGAATTACACTTAAGAAAACTCCTCAAGACTTAAATTTTCAACCTAGGGGATTTGTAAATTTAGAGATGAAGCACAGACAATGCTAGAGATGGTATGAATATTTCTAATGTCAATCCCTACTTTCTTTAATGGAAATATTGTAGAATCAAAATAAAGAGAGAAAAAGGCAACTTGAACCATCAAAATAATCTAAGGCTGGAACAAGGAAGAATGCATTTGCAAAAGAGATTTAGAAATAAGGGAAATCACTGTAGCTAACTATTGATTAACTACTGAGTGTGTGTTTTTCTTTACCAAAGACACTTTATCAGTCTCATCAGATGGGCCCTTCAAACCTGCTTATGAAGTGATTTCCTTATTGCACTAATCTGTCCTGCACTATTACAGTTTGCTTGCACTAGTGTAGGAACAGAGATTTATGCAGAGGGTATAAATGGTGTTTGTACTATAAGTGTTTTGCTTCCTACAAGGGGCTTGAACTTTTGTAGGTTCAGAGCACTTAGATCCTGTGGCAAGAAACTAGTTCTTGCACCGAATCAGAGCTTCTTACACTTAACATTTAATTCTTGAAATAAGTGCTTAATTACTGCAAGTGTTATTATACTATGAAATCAAATTTCACACATGAAAATGAATGTTTCTGATTTTAACAAAGCATAAATAAAGACACAATTATTATAATTTATCATTTCATAAAGTATTTAATGAAAGAAAGAAATTACGGGAAGTAAACTAGAAAGGCTTGCTGCATCACACCAACATGCACTGATGCAGGTTCATTTCTCCTGCTTGGACCAGGCGGGGAAAACCAATCAAACAAAACTGCAGAAAATGAATAGCACACCAACGTGCACTGGTGCAGGTTTATTTCTCCTGCTTGGACTAGGTAGAAAAACCAATCAAACAAACCTGCAGGAAATGAATAGCACACCAACGTGCACTGGTGCATGTTTATTTCTCCTGCTTCAACCAGGCGGTGAAAACCAATTTGAAATCAAGTGCAAGAAAATGAATAACACACCAACGTGCACTGGTGTAGGTTTATTTCTCTTGCTTGGACCAGGTGAGAAAACCAATATGAAATCAGGTGCAGGAAAAGAAAATCTAACTACTTCACATAGTGGATCCACTTTCACTCAAATAGGAATACATGTGCTGGAAAATAGAAAATAGGGTAAACGTGCAGGGTTGGCTGGGCCCTAGCCAACCAACACGTTTCCCTATTTTCTATTTCTTGTAATTTATGTTTATACTGTCAAGTGTGATCTAATTTCCAGCACATGTATTCCTATTTGACGCGTTTCCCTTTCAAATAGAAACGTTGCTTGGTATTTTATCAATGCATCAGCTTCCAAACATAGAAATATGATTTATGAAGCATGAGGCAGAGCTCCCTTTCTTATTAATTCATTGAGGAAAATACATGCGTGAATACATAGTCTAGCCCAGAATCGGGCGATAACAAAATACAAGCCTATTACCACCTCCCTGGTTATATCTTTGTTCTGTACAAACTCTATGAAAAACTATCTCATCCTATTTACATTCTTCATTATATGCCAAAAAGATCGTTTAACCAATTACATAACCAATATGAAAAATTTAGCTTCTCAGCCTTCAAAATTAGGCAGTTCAACAAAACTTGCCATAGCCAATCTCCAGCTGTTCATTTTTCATAAGTTCGATATTGACTACCTTTGGATTGCCTTCTTGTCATGGCTGGAGCTCGGTTGCCTTCATATCTATCCTACTGTCATGGCTGAAGCGGCGCAAAACGAGGCGGTGATCAAAGAGGTCTGGATCTGCTGCAAGGATTTGTTGTGCTGGCACCAGTGCAAGATCTGATCCTGCACTAGGATCAGCGGTCACGGTAAGCACTTGACTACCAAACAAACATTGGAGATATCGATAAGTTGCAAGAGTGATTATAAGCAAGAAATCATGTAATAAATAATTAATTAATGCTAAGTTAAGCTAAAAATATGAAATATAAAGTTCACATGAAACATGTCATCG
Organism: Pinus taeda; assembly: GCA_000404065.3. Classification (NCBI taxonomy): domain Eukaryota; kingdom Viridiplantae; phylum Streptophyta; class Pinopsida; order Pinales; family Pinaceae; genus Pinus; species Pinus taeda. The sequence goes on from APFE031642197.1 coordinate 119,149, forward strand.
TTCTTTGGACTAGTGCAAGATGAGGGTGTATAAGAGAGGTAAAACAATAGTAAATGGTTATAATTTAGGAAGGGAAAAATGGCCAAAAGAGAGCAAATTAGGGGGTTAACAGTGTTCAAAAACCTATGGGTGGCATATAAAAATGAGTCCATGTGCTTCACTGGTTGGGATAAATGATACATAGTTTGAAATTTCTCCACCCTAAAAGTGGCATTCTCTATCACACTGGCACTACTCAATGTCATGGTATGTTCATTTATGTGTGAGATGGTCCAACTAATAATGTATGCATATGGGAAGTTTGGGAACCTGAATGCATGCTTGTATAAGCCTGACTTCTAGATACTGCTATACACCTACCTATACTCTATGTCTTCCTTGAAGTCCTTTGCAAAATTATCTTCGATTTTCTACCATGTTAAATTTGTACCCTTCTCAATGAACAACTAAGTATCTACATAAACTGGTAGATGAACTGATATCTGCTAAACTATTTCCTCAGTATTGCTCTTGATGATTTCCTTTGATGCATCTCTCTTGGATGCCAAGCTAATTGAAACTGATTGAGAGTTACTCAACAACTACTGTACCTATGGGATAGAGAGGACACTCATGGCAAGCAAATGTCAGCTCAAAAACCAGAGGAACTTCAAGACAAGATCAAGCAACAAAGAAAACTCATGATAGAAATGAATGCACAATTCTAGTTGGAAGAGGTCACTGGCTAACTGTGGAAGCTACAGTCAATCATAAATCTTGCTGACTAGAGCTATGCAATGTGTAGGCCAGTTTGGGAAAAGGCCAAGAGAGACTGCGCATTGCGCAGTCTCATTGGCAAAGCTGGGAGGATGGATCTTGGAACTATTTAGTGCACAGTTGGAGCCAGACCAAGATACCCTCTGTTCAATATTAGAAGCAAAGGCAGAGGCCTTGAGCTCCCAGATTGTGCAGTGCATGCAGTGAAGTGTGAGATCCAGGAAAGGGGAGCCAAGATTTCCCCAAGGGTAGTGTGAAATGAAGCAGATCTGAAGGATGGTATGATGTCGAGTGTAGATGTAACTAATTTTTTATGCATTCATGTGAAATAAGTGTATGAATAAATCAAATTGAAGGAAAATGAAGCATGTTAAGGGAGGCGCCACAATGACAACCGTTAGTGCTAAAATGGGAAAACACATGCGACACTTTAGAAAGGAAATATAAAACTTGAAACAACACTTCTACAAGCTAAAACAAGTTTAAAAAACCAACAATCATTCCTAGAAAAAAGTGAAACAACACTCTCACAAGCTAATAACAAAAGTGAAAGAAAAAGAAACAAAAGGCTAGAAAAGTAAAACTCACCCAGAAAAGTGCCGACAATCGCACCGAAGGTTCCTTGATCTCCTCGAGAATGCCAAAGATCCAAGATTGAATGTGAAAATGAGTTATTAACAATAATAATTAAATAGAATTGGTCAAGTTAGGGTTTATGACACGAATGCCAAAAGTAGAGTAAAAAGCAACACTTGGCGGAAGTTTCCAAAATAACTCAAGTGCCTCCTTCGAGTTGCTAAAAATAGATCCCTATTTTTTGGGGATTCCTTTTGCTTTTGTTTTTTAGTTTTTGTTTGTTTGTTTTTTGTTTTTTTAAGGAAAAAATTCCATGCATTTTCTAGAGAGATTGCGTAGTTCTGGGAAGAACCAGGAAACTCTCTAGTTCATGCACTGCGCATTTTCTGAGTACGATGGGTTTTGTGAAATTTTTGGGATGAGAAGCTTTGGGCTACCTCTCATGTCTGTGAAATTTCTTATCTCAAGGATGGCTGCCATCCCGTGCTACTAAATTTCTAAGCTCAAGGCTCACTGGCAATAAGGACTACACAATTCCCAAGAGCAAGGTCAATTTCCCTCAAGAATTTCGTAGTTCTCTAAAGAGAGCTCAGAGCTTTGAAAATACCAAGTAAAGAGATTGGCTTGTGGGCTAGAAAATAAAACACGTAAGAAAACACAAGCCAAGGTGCAAAGGATGAGGCTCAGTCAAAGCATAAGTACCTAGATTAGTGCAAGATGAGCTGATGTGGTTTAGAAGGGAGGCTCCAAAACAAAGCATAGGAAAAATTTTGGAGGGTGGTTGTATTTGCTACAAAATTTGTGACAAACTGGTAGAAATCCAACTCTTTGGATGGACCTCGTCTTGTGCAAAGCGTGTTATGAAACCAACTCAAGAAAAGATAGAAAAGATAGATCAACGCCTTAGAATTCAGCATCTTCGAGGGGGAAACCTCCTTTACATTACATAAATGAACAATTCTTGGATGATTCAAATGAAAAAACTCCTTTCTATTAGGTAGGAGTCTAAGGAGTCACAATATAACCTAGCCGAACCTAACAATAATAATATAAAAGCCACAAAAATAACAATAGAGGGATTCTATGGGGCACAGTAATAACAATATGGGGATAATAGGGGCACAACAATATTAATAAGGGGCACAACTACAATAGTAATGGGGTAATCACTAGTATTATAGGGACCCAAAATTCCCCTCTCCATAAAAAAATGTTGTCCTCAACGCTTGAGAAGTTATGGATGCTTCTGTATAAAATTATCATCCTCCCATGTTTAATCTTTAGCGGATAAGTTCTTCCACTTGATAAGATACTCCGAAATTGATAGATTTCGTAGCTGTCGAGTTTTTGTTTCTGTCACTGCTTCTGGTTCCAATATAATTTTTCCTTCCCAGTCAAGTTATGGCAATATTGTTTTCACTGTGATCTTGTCGCCTATAACTTTCTTTAAACATGAAACATGGAAAACTGGGATGCCATAGCACCAATCTTTTGCAACACTTTGTATGGACCACAATACTTTGGTGATAAGTTATTATCCTTCTTAGCTTTCTTGAGGGACATTTGCTTATATGTTTGTAGCCATAGGAATACCCAATCATCTACATCAAAACTTCTTTCGCTGCGATGTTGATCTACCTGTTGTTTCATTCTATTCTGTGCCAACACGAGGTTATCCTTTAAGAGTTGGAGTACTTGTTGTTGATGTTCGATGTGATGTTCCACTGCTTGAACCTTATTATTTTCTCTTAAATATGATGTGATGGATGGTGGCTGACACCCATAAAGTGTCATAAATGGGGTCATTTTTGTTGATGTATGGAAGGAAGTGTTATACCACCATTCAGCTAGAGGCAACCATTTGACCCATTGTGTCTTTTTATCAGATACAAAGCAACAAAGATATCCTTCCAAACATTTGTTTACTATATCATTTTGCCCATCAAATTGAGGATGATAAGATGAGCTATGAGATAACTGAGTACCAAGACAAGAAAACAACTCTGTCCAAAATTTTTAAGTGAAAATGGGATCTCTGTCACTTACAATAATCTTTGGGTTTCCACATAGCTTTTGAATTGTTTCCATAAATGCAGTAGAAACTATACTGGCTTGAAATGGATGTGATAATGCACAAAAGTGTGCATACTTGGTAAGTATGTCAGCTGCCACCATGATGACACTCTTTCCCTCAGACTTGGGTAAACTTGTGATAAAATCCCTTGAAACCTCCTCCCAATGTTGCCTTGGAATGGATAAAGGTTGTAATAGACCTGGTGTCTTAATTGTTTTAACTTTATTTTGTTGGAAAACCAAACATTCTGCCACAAACTTTTGAATATCTGATTTAAGGCCATCCCAAAAAAATTCCTTCTTAACCCTGTGGTAAGTTTTTAAAAATCCTAAGTTCCCTCCTAAGGGAGAAGTGTGAAATTCCATAAGAATCTTTTGTTTTAGCTGGGAATTCTTACAGAGGTATAAGCGATCTTTGTACCATAACGAAACATTTTTCCAGCTAAATGTATTAGAAATACTGGAATCTTGTTGTAACTTTTGAATAAGTGCCCACACTTCTTCATCATTCTTCCATTCCTCCCTTGCTTCGTTTATCCAATCTGGTTGGATAATAAAAATGGCGCACACAATGCTTCCACATCCTCATCCTTTCTTGAGAGTGCATCTGCCACCACATTTTGCTTCCCTTTTTTGTAGATGATTTCAAAGTCATAACCCAACATCTTTGTGACCCACTTTTGTTGCTCTTCAAAGGCTAATCTTTGTTCTAAAAAGTATTTAAGGCATCATGATCTGTTTTTACCTTGAAGTGTCTTCCCATTAGGTAGGGTCGCCATTTCTTAAGTGCATGGAGTATTGCCAACATTTCCTTCTCATAAATAGCTTTGTGTAAAAACTTTCCCTTGTTTGGACGACTTTCAAAAGCAATGGGTCTTTCATCTTGCATTAAAACAGCACCAATTCCATTTCTTGAAGCATCACATTCCACAATAAAGGCTTTTGTGAAGTCTGGTGTAGCTAAGACCGGTGCTTGGCACATTGCCTCTTTAAGATGTTCGAAGGCCTTTGTTGCTTCCGGAGTCCATGAAAATGCATCTTTCTTCAATAATGTCGTTAGAGGCGCTGCTATTCTCCCATAATTCTTAAAAAACTTGCTATAATACCCTGTCAACCTGAGAAATCCTTGCAGATGCTTTATGCATGTGGGGTTTTTCCATTCCTTAATGGCTTTAATTTTTCTAGGGTCTACCTTAACTCCTTCATGAGATATAATATGACCCAGATATTCCACCTTTTGGACTCTAAACAAACATTTGGATCTTTTTGCATATAATTGTTTCTCCTCCAATAGTTGTAGCACCCTGTCAACATGTTCAACATGATCCTTCCAAGACTTGCTGTAGATTAGTATATCATCAAAAAATACTAACACAAATTTTCTAAGGAATGGTTTAAAAATGGAATTCATCAAACCTTGAAATGTTGAAGGTGCATTGGTAAGGCCAAAAGGCATGACCAAAAATTCATAATGACCTCATCAGTTCTAAATGTTGTTTTCGAAATGTCTTTAGGCTTCATTCTGATTTGATGATATCCTCAATGAAGATCCAACTTGGTGAAGTAAATTGATCCATTCAATTCATCCAGTAATTCATTAATGACAGGAATGGAAAAATTATCATTAATAGTGAGCTTTTTGAGCTCCCTATAATCCGGACACATGCGCCATGATCTATACTTCTTGTGTACCAATGCCACTGGAGTAGAGAAATAACTTTGACTCGGTTGAATTATACCAGCCTCTAGCATTTCTACAACCATACGTTCAATTCCACTCTTTTGGGCATAGGGATATTTGTATGGCCTGATGTTTGGAGTAACACTTCCTGGAATCAGATGAATAGCATGATCATGATCACAAATAGGGGGGAAACCTTTGGGAGTCTCAAATACCTTGGAATGATTGTTCAAGACTTTTTGGAGATCTGGAGAAATATATTATTGCAAGGTGGAAACATCTAGAGAACATAATTGTGAAATTACACCTCTTTTTTCCTTTTTTAGAAGCTTTATCATACCGTCAGAGCGGATTATCTTTCCTGGTTTCCCTCCAATACCCCTTAATTCAACTTCCTTTCCTTCCATAGAAAATTTCATGAAAAGTTCTTGAAAAAATAAAACCTATTGTACCCAAGAATTGTAGCCATTAGACTCCTAGTACAACATCAACACCTCCCATTGGAATGGAAAGAATTGTACTAGTCAATACATACTCTCCCATGGATAGCTTGACATTATGGCACTTTCTAGAGCAATTTATTGTTCCTCCATTTGCAACCATCACTTGACACTCTAGTGATGGATATAAGAAGCAATTAAATTCTTTTGCTACCTTACAATGAATAAAATTGTGGGTACTTCCAGAATCAATCAACACTATTACCTTTTTCTTCTTGATTTGTCCTTCTATCTTGATGGTTTGAGGAGTGGTAATTCCCACCAATGCATTACAAGATATGGTCGGATTCATTTCTTCTTTATCTAGGCTTTGTTCTTGGAGTATATCCTTCTTTTGACCTTTCTTGCTCCTTTTCTTCTTCCTCTTCACAATCTATGTAGAATAATTTCTTCTCAGCACACTTATGACCTTTAGTTTATTTGCTATCACAACTGTAACAAGCCCTTTTGCTCTTTTTTCTTCCAATTGTTTGTGGTGTCCAACTTATGGTTTGTGGAAGACTAGGGGCAATAACATTTCCGTCTTTATAAGTCTGGTGAAGGATGCTTCCTGGTTGCCATATTTT
>APFE031642197.1:129687-146769 GCA_000404065.3 Pinus taeda
AATATTTGTTCTAAAAAGTATTTAAGGCTATCATGACCCGTTTTTACCTTGAAGTGTCTTCCCATTAGGTAGGGTCACCATTTCTTAAGTGCATGGAGTATTGCCAACATTTCCTTCTCATAAATAGCTTTGTGTAAAAACTTTCTCTTGATTGGATGACTTTCGAAAGCAATGGGGCTTTCATCTTCCATTAAAATAGTACCAATTCCATTTCCTGATGCATCACATTCCATAATAAAGGTTTTTGTGAAGTCTTGTGTAGCGAAGGCCGGTGCTTGGCACATTACCTCTTTAAGATGCTCGAAGGCCTTTGTTGCTTCTGGAGTCCATGAAAATGCATCTTTCTTGAATAATGTTGTTAGAGGTGTTGCTATTCTCCCATCATTCTTAACAAACTTGCGATAATACCCTGTCAACCCGAGAAATCCTCGCAGATGCTTTATGGATGTGGGGATTTTCCATTCCTTAATGGCTTGAATTTTGCTAGGGTCTACCTTAACTCCCTCATTACAATATGACCCAAATATTCCACCTCCTGGACTCCAAAGAAACATTTGGATCTTTTTGCATATAATTGTTTCTCCTCCAATAGTTGTAGCACCTTGTCAACATGTTCAACATGATCCTTCCAAGACTTGCTGTAGATTAGTATATCATCAAAAAATACTAACACAAATTTTCTAAGGAATGGTTTGAAAATTGAATTCATCAAACCTTGAAATGTTGAAGGTGCATTGGTAAGGCCAAACGGCATGACCAAAAATTCATAATGACCCTCATGAGTTCTAAATGTTGTTTTTGGAATGTCTTCAGTCTTCATTCTGATTTGATGATATCCTGAACGAAGATCCAACTTGGTGAAGTAAATGATCCATGCAATTCATCCAGTAATTCATCAATGACAGGAATGGGAAACTTATCTTTAATAGTGAGCTTGTTGAGCTCCCTATAATCCAGACACATGCACCATGATCCATCCTTCTTGTGCACCAATACTACTGGAGCAGAGAAAGAACTTTGACTCAGTTGAATTATACCAGCCTCTAGCATTTCTGCAACCATACGTTCAATTTCACTCTTTTGGGCATAGGATATCTGTACGGCCTGATGTTTGGAGGAACACTTCCTGGAATCAGATGAATAGCATGATCATGATCACGAATAGGTGGGAGACCTTTGGGAGTCTCAAATACCTTGGAATGATTGTCCAAGACTTTTTGGAGATCTGGAGAAATAGATGATTCCAAAATGGAAACATCTAGCGAACATAATTGTGCAATTACACCTCTTTGTTCCTTTTTTAGAAGATTTGTCATACCTTAGAGATGATTATCTTTCCCAGTTTCCCTGTAATACCCCTTAATTCCACTCCCTTTCCTTCCACAAAAAATTTCATGAAACGTTCTTGAAAATTAAAAGCTATTATACCCAAGGATTGTAGCATTGGACCCTAATACGACATCAACACCTCCCATCTGGATGGAAACATTGGCTAAGTCAATAATATCCCATGGATAGCTTGATATTATGGCACTTTCCAGAGAAATTTATTGTTCCTCCATTTGCAACCATCACTTGACACTCTGGTGCTGGATATAAGAAGCAATTCAATTCTTTGCTACCTTACAATGAATAAAATTGTGGGTACTTCCTGAATCAATCAACACTATTACCTTTTTCTTCTTGATTTGTCCTTCTATCTTGATGGTTTGAGGAGTGTTAATTCCCGCCAATGCATTACAAGATATCGTCGGATTCATTTGTTCTTCATCTAGGCTTTGTTCCTGGAGTATATCCTCTTCTTTTGACCTTTCTTGCTCTTTTTCTTCTTCCTCTTCACAATCTATATAGAATAATTTATTCTCAGCACACTTATGACCTTTAGTGTATTTGCTATCACAACTGTGACAAATCCCTTTTGATCTTTTTTCTTCCAATTGTTGTGGTGCAACCTTATAGGTTGTGGAAGACTAGGGGCAACAACACTTCCATATTTATAGTTTTGAGTGGTATGCTTCTTGGTTGCCATAATTTTACTTTCCATTTTTCTTGCTAACCTGAATGCCTTCTATAATGAATCAGGTTCCCAAAGGCGAAAATCATGTTGGATATTATCCTTTAAAGTCCCTATGAAAACATCAATCCTATGCTCCTCTAGAATATTTTTTACCCTTATGTTCAATTTTTGGAACTCCTCAATGTGCTCCATTATTGAAACCTTTTGTTTGAGACTTAACAGTTGGCTAAAAAAAGTGTTGCTTTTTGTATCCTGATAATGTGCTATCAATCTTCCGTAAAAATTGCCCAAGTGATAATGTTTACGAGAGCAAAGCCATTGATACCATACAAACTGATTTGGTTCCAAATATAAATTTGCAATACGTACCTTTTGTGTGTTTTGCACATTATTGAGATCAAAAAATTGCTCCATTTGTAAGTTGCGGGATCCTTGCCATCAAACTTCCTCATATTGATTTTTGGAATATGGTGGGTCTTTGATCCAACATTAGGGTCTATGGAATCATGATTAACATTTCTTTTGTCCTCATCATGAGTTTCCTTTACTACCCTTTCACCATTAATGACCATTTCTTGTAGCAACTTATTCATATTTATCTTCAATTCTTCCATGTCTATCTTCAAATTTGTCTTCCAATTGTCCATCTTAGCTTCCATACCATTCATCTTAGCTTCCACACTCTTTATCTTAGATTCCACGCCATTTATCTTAGCTTCTGTTAGCTTTTGTGAGACTGACATTTGTTGCACTTGGTCTTGTAATTTTGATATATCATGTAGCATTTCTTCCTTTTATTCATGAGTCATGCTACCAGTTTCAGGTTGCTTACTAGGTGTTTGCATTTTCTTTCCTCAGGGCATCAACTACCAATAATAATGCTCTACTATGCCTTCTGAATTCTTCAAAATAAATTTTCAAACCAAGCTTAAGCAAAAATTTAAAATAATCTACACACCTTTTTTCACTTTGTAGGAGCTCGATATTGCCTCTAATGTATCTCTATACTTTCAGATCATCCAATTCTAAAATTGCGACCTGCAGTAGCCCTCTGTGTCCTATTTCTAATGCCACTAGTCTGATCCAAATTGGATTCTCCAAGGAAGAGTTATATGAAATCTCCCACAGTGACCTCATTATAGACTAGTTTTGTAGGAGTGAACTTGTATGATGTGCCACAAGTCAATGTTTCGACTTTTGGCTCTAAAAATATATATACAAGAAACTATAGTCTGTCCTCTTTCTGTACCTTCTGACGAAATTTCAATCTGATGCTCAGAGAGAAAGTTATGATGATTTTCCCCAGGCCACCTATTTGGAATGTAATTCATGAGTCTGGAAAAAGACCAAATTCCTCAGATCATATCTACCCAAATATAATGCGAAAAGCTCCGAACTTCAAACCCGAGGTTTAGCGCAATTTCTTCTCAAATGGGTTTTTTTTATCTTCTGAAACGTTGCAAAAAAAAAGTTATAGAAAAAATTCCATGATGACCTATTTGGAGTAGCGAAACCCTAGAATACAAAGCTCTGATACCAAATGTTATGAAACTGGCTCAAGAAAAGATAGAAAATATAGATCAACGCCTTAGAATTCAGTCTCTTCGAGGGCACAACCTCCTTTACACTACATAAATGAACAATTCTTGGATGATTCAAATGACAAAACCTCCTTTCTATATATAGTAGTCTAAGGAGTCACAATATAACCTAGTCAACCTAACAATAATAATATAAAGCCACAAAAATAACAATTGAGGGATTCTATGGGGCACAGTAATAACAATATGGGGATAATAGGGACACAACAATATTAATAAGGGGTAAAACTACAATAGTAATGGGGTAATCACTAGTATTATAGGGACCCAACAAAGCAAGTGTAATTCTTCTGGAAGTATTGTTCAGTTCTTCGATCATCATATCTTCTTTACTTAGATTGAGTAAAAAATGTAATCTCTACCATTCTGTTTATCAGTGGCACACATATCAAGCCAATTAAAATTGAGTTGTTTCGATTGGGGATGAGGGGTATATATATGCACAGGTAAAATATATTTCTAGAGTTTTAGTTTCATCTTTGGTGTTACTCTGCTAACAGTAGGCTTGGACACTACCCTGATGGAGTCACTTCAGGAACTAAAGCATTGCTCTGCTGCAAGCAAGCCTAAATAGTGTCTTGGCAAAGTTACTTTCTTCACCTCTATGCTCAGGAATCCTTTCTCTTCTTTCTCATTTTATTTCATTTTTCATTTCTATTTTATTTTTATTTTCCAAAGAACTATGCATAGGCACTTATTTATTTTATGAGGCGGAAGAGGGATCCTGACTTATTGAGAGAATAAGAGGTTGTCCCTTAAAAGAAGGATATTTACATATACCTCAGACATATTTTTTAATGTTTTCCCCCTCTCCTTACTCTACTTGATTGGGTTGACAAAGGTTAACCGAATATAGAAAACCAATTAGAGTAGGCTGTACTAGTTAAGAGTGAAAACATCATGATTTCACCATGAATCTCTATTAAAGGAATGTATTTTCCATAAGGGTATCATCGACTAGGAGAAATGAAAGATTCACATAAAGAGAGGGAATTGACATATAACCAAGTGTTCATAGCTATACAAGTTCCTCTTGTATTTCACCTTGCTTGTCTAAGAAGCCAAACACGGTTGCATGTGGAAACTAACCTACAGGTGCAAAAGAAAACAAACAAAGGAAAGAAGCAAGACAAAGAAAGAAAAAGTAAGAAAATCAAGAAATAAGAAAGAAAAGAAAACAATACTCCTACTCCTAACCTAAGAAGATAATATGCCAACTCATGTAAAGTGATACTTCCAATGCAACCATAAGTGCATTGGTTGACCCATGTACACGAGGGCATGATCTTAAAGAAAGATATGCAAGAAAACATACAAACAAGAAATATACAACAATGTAAATCAATATGTTCAAAGCTTGTATGCATCCACAAAAAATTAAAAACGAAAACAGCATGCAAGACATTCTGCGGATGTATCATGGTGTCTCATTACATTGTGCATGGAATACAAGCATGTACACACCTTCAAACTTGAAATACGAGCAAACATTAAGACAAAAGAAAACTTATGTTTCATAATACTGCTTGCTACGTATGACTCCTCTAATGCGTGGGTGATAGGATCATGTCATTCTAATGGAGGATGTGAAAACTGTGAAATGGATTGATTTTTAGTGCAAAAAACAAAGTGATGAGGAGCCTGTACAAATTCAACATATTTATTATTAGCAGTGGAAATAAGTTCAAGGCTACGAGAACCCTAACATAACCATAAACTCAGGATGAAGTGTCCTGAAAACTTGAGGAGTTTCCAATTTATCAGAAGATGGATCATCAAATATCAATGGCCTAGAAAGATCAATAATGGGAAAATCAGAATCGCGGTAGAATGAATGAATGAAAAGATCACAAAAGCCACGATCAGAAAGTTCAAGATGATTAAAATTTACGTCCTCATGATCTAATGAATCCTAAAGAGGAGATAATGAAAAATGAGAAATGTCACTCTCTATGTTTCCAAAAATGTAAGATTAGAGGTCTAGAGGATCCAAAAAGAGAAATTTATCCTCTCCGCAATCAAATGAAAGAATGGCATCCCATGTGTTCTGCGAATGATTGGAAGTGGAAACATCCAAAAATGAATTTTCAAAAGATGGAATAGAATTGGCAGAATCATGGAAGATTTCAGGATAAAGTGGACGAGGAGTGGACAAAGGGAAGTCATCCTTTGCCATAGATTATTGTTCAAACTGCCACACATACTCTTCAAAAATAATAGTGTAGGTTGGCTACTCAATAAAAACTTCATCCAGAAATTGATCCTCGTGATTATCACATGTGAGATCCAAGATGGGCGAACACAACAAACCAAAATATGGAGGATCAAAGGGACCAAAGGATGGAGACTGAGGAGATAAGACCACATGAAAACCATTGGGCTTACATTCCCAATATGCACTGAAATCCTGAGCGGGTGGGGTAGGAGGATATGGTGACAGATTAATAGGTAGATTCTTAAACTCTCCCACCTCAACCTGCAGAGGTAGAGTTGTTTGATTAGAAGGGGACAAAGAGTCACTTGGGATAACAACCTTTTCCATCTTAGATTTTGAATCTCTAACACTGAGGTATGTTGGGAGAGGTTCAAAAGATTCCAACTCATATGGATTCTCAAAAAAGTGAACAAGATATTGAAGTATTTCCTCCAAAAGTTCCTAGTCAACTTCATCTTTAGGAAATTCATAACATTAATGAAGAAAAGGACTGTGAAAATGCTCAAGAGATTTTTCAAGTGATTTTCACAATTTTAAAATTTTTTGATTGAGGGATTTAAGGTCATAAAGAATTAAAGCATTGCATAGTTCTCTAAACAAGTGATCAGAAGAGTGTATACAGGCTACAGGCAATGTTTGACATCATTGTTTTGCATTCCTTTCGAACATGCAAGCGAACAACCCACAAGAAATGTCATATGATGAGACATCATGCCTATCATAGAAGACAATAAAAGAAACTTTGGGATGTAATAAGTTTGTTCCATCCTTGCCATTGAGCTTCTATTTGGAAAAGTCATCTATAATGATCGCCAACACAACAAAGTCAACAAAGTTAGAGAAACATGTTGGGGTTATGATTTGGAAAAAAATCATGAAATATGTGTATAAACTCAAAACAAACTTCAAGGTCTCATCTTGCTATCTGGCCCTCCTTCCAGTGCCGGAAATGTTGACAATGTTCGACCCACCAACATTCAAGGGATCTCACTAATATGAAGTCCCAAATAGACCTCAAACCATTTGGATTAGGAGTCCCAGTAGTGGGTGGTAATGTAATGCCTTAACCGTGGTAGCGCACAGAGGTAAGTATGATAACTTTGGTGAGAGCAAGTGTGTGACCTTGTGGAGAGTCAAGTGCAATGCATGAAGGTTCTAACATACAAAGGGGAAAAGGAAGTATGCACCTTAGAAGCCTATAATAGTACACAGCTTGAAAGGAACACAAGAGCGGAATGACATCACAATCTAAGATAAAAAATAGTCCACAAATTAAAGTGATGGGTTAATCCAATAACACACATTCAACAAGATTTTTACAATTTCATACAAAGTAGTTCATAAGAAAATGCGTAAGTTAAATAACACACATTTCTAAAGTAACCAAAGTAGTCTAACTACAATAACAACATATGCATGAAAGCATACTGGCTTTGATTTTATTATTATAAGTGAAAGTTCCATCCTTACATACACCATTGATGACCATTAGCCCCAATAGTGGAACATTACATTCAACAACACTTGCTCCTCCAAATCACTCTATGCTATGGAGAATCCAAGGCTCATCACAATACTCTAAATCTTTTTCTAAGCCTAATCCTAGCCAAAATATTGGCTCCCAAAAGCCTATTATATGAGTTATGAGGTTCTATTTAGAAGAAAGGGTGGGGTGACCCTTGACATTCTCCTTTGTGACTCTTTGAATTTCCTCATGACTTTTCAACTTCTTTAAAAATAACTCATTACATAACATGATGACCTTTCACATTCCACTAATGACACTTGGAAATTTACTTATAAAATATTTACAGATAATATTACATTTTCCACATGTACCGATGTGAGACAAAATAGGCTAGACATAGCCTAACAAGACAACATTCTATGACTCCAAAGTTTCAGCAAAGACCAACTCGACAACCTCCACTTGGTGCTTCTTGGTCACATATTCATGCCAAGCTTGGTATTGCATGATGATGTTCCAAAACTTCTTGATGACGCCTTTCTGATAGAATATTCTTTCCTCCATATAATCCAGGGGTATGGTCTTGGAACCTCTATCCAACTCGTTCTGAAGCATGTGCATCATGGTGTTGACCATGATAGGACCACCAATGTACTTTTTCATGTTTTCTATGCTCAGTTCCAAGTCTTCCTCAGTGGTCTCTTGCCTTAGCTTCTCCATGTACTCATCGATCTCCAGCCTGACTTTGTTCTTGGATTTAGCCTCGGTGAGGGAACCAAGTGATGGGATCCTGTTCATTCACACATTGACATCCAAACTATTTTACAACCATGCATATGAGGCATGCATGATGCTAATGAGTAGGGTGAGATTCTCATAGTTCTAGATCAACTTCCAAACTTTTTCTTTCTCTAGCTCTTCCTACGGCTTCTTCTTCTTGGCTAAGTGAAGTGGGACCCATTTGTACTGCATTGTCCACTCTTGCACATGGGTGATGGTAGCATGTATGTTCTTAAGGGTTTGAACAAAATCTTTTCTCCATTGTTGTAAGCCATGCACATGCACACAACTGCTTTATGTACATTGACAAATCCATCATAGAGCTTCCACACGGTGTTCTCAAATGTTGATACTTCAACGAGTATTACTTTCCTCATCTCTCTAATCACGGAAAATGTACTCTACTCTTGAAGTTATTCTTCCTCTTTCTTGGAAGCCTGCGAGATCTTTGCTAGTTGTTCATTCTTGGCCAATAGGTAATTAACATTTGAGCTTGTTGCTCCTGCATAGGCTAGGATGGCCTCAGCAAGGGTAGTTAGATGATTCCTGGTGTCTAACACTATCACCATTTCCTTGATGAATGCATGTGATGTGTGATCATTAGGAAAGTGCTTCCTCCACACTTGTACAATCCTCTTCTGCAATTCATCAAATCATATATTGTACACATTCATGACTAGATTATCATTAAGGATAACAAATTTTCCTTGCTCGATTGGGATTGGTTCTAACAATGGAGGTGGTGGAGACTGAGAGATGACCTCTGATGCTCTCAACATAAGGTCATTGTCTTTATTCTTTGGCTCTTGTTCCAATTCCATTTCTATCACTTCAATCAGTTGCTCAATCTGTTGAGCAAGCTCCTGATCCCGCATCTGTTCACCACCTTCCTCAACTACTGGTTGTTCTGACTGCTCAACCTATATGGGCACTGTTTTCTATGCCATTGTTCCTTTCCTTTCTTCTTCCTCTTGGATCTCATTCAAAGATAAGCTTGTACAATGAGATGATAAAACAATTAGTTCACCTTGCCATCACTCCTTGATAATTGAAATCAGAAAGAACTTGCAATAGATGTTGATAGAAGTCTCTTTTGGTGTCGATTTCCATCTCATGCCAGGAAACTTCTAATGGGCATAGGTTACATCTAGTAAGTATGTACACATGTAAAACCTCAATTTCTCATTCTTGGGAAGATTCCAAGCACTAGTCACATGGATCTTCAATTGATGAGCAAACAAATATAACCAGTTGAATGGATTCCCATCACTCACCAACTAGTCCAGTACGACTACCCATATATTCTGTAGGAAAATATGATCAAGAATTGATAAGCCTTCTTGAGAGACTCTGTCTTGTAAACATTATTGGGTGTTTGTCTAATATTTGATGACTCTTTCACCAAGCACTTGACAATATCTCTAGTGTTCACAAATCTATGGGTGGCATAGAAAAATGATTCCATGCGCTTCACTAGCAGGGGTAAATGATACATCTGTTGATTGTTTTCTCCTTGAAGGTGGCAAGCTCTATCCTGCGAGCATTTCTCAATATCATGGTTTGTTCATCTGTGTGTGAGATAGTCCAACCGATAACGTCCGCACACGGGAAGGCATGGTACTTGCATGCAACCTTGTATAAGCTTGATCTCTAGATACTAATATACACTTGTCAGTCCTCTAAGTATTCCTTGAAGTCCTTTGGAAAAGTAAGTTTGATTTGCTTCCATCTTAACTTTGTACCGTTCTCAATGAACAACTGAGTATCAGCATAAATTGGTAGATCAACTGGTATCTACTCAATTTCTTCCCCAATACTAATCTCAATGGTTTCCTTTGATGTAGCTCTCTTTGGTGCCATGTTAACTGTAACTTCTTGAGAGCTGCTCAACGAATCCTGTACACATGGGACAAAGAGGACACTCATGGAAAGAAAATGTCAACTAAAAAACTAAATCAACTTCAAGACAAGTTCAAGAAACAAATCAAGCTCACGATGGGAAGGACTGCACAATTTTGGTTGGTAGAGGTCACTGGATGATTATGCGAGCTGTGAAATTTTAGTTGGTAGAGGTCATTGGATGAATATGCGAACTGCACAATTATAGTTGGTATAGGTCATTGGATGACTATGCGAAATGCACATTATGCAGTCCCAATAGTCAGTTAGGAAGTTTGTTGACTGGAATTACACAATGTGAAGTTCGGTCTGGGCAAAGGCTAAGAAAGTTTACACATCACATAGCCTTAGTGGCCAAGATGGGAGGATGTCTCCTAGAACTATGTAGTGTGTAGTTGGAGCCAGGCCAAGACAACCTCTACATAATTCCAGAATCCAAGGTAGAGGCCTTGAGCACATAGATTGCACATTGCATGTAGTGAAGTGTGAGATCCAGAAAAGGGGAGCTCAAATCTGCCCAAGGGGAGCTCATATCTACCCAAGGGGAGTGTGAAATCAAGCAAACATGAAGGATGGTGTGATGATGAGTGCAGATCTAACTAAGTGTTGATGCATGCATGTGAAACAAGTGTAGGAATAAATCAAACTAAAGGAAAATAAAGCATGTGAAGGGAGTTGCCACAATGGAGATCGTTAGTGCAAAAATGGGAAAACACATGTGACACTTGTGAAAGGAAATCTAAAACTTGAAACAAAACTTCTACAAGCTAAAAAAAGTTAAAAATCTAGCAATCATTCATAGAAACAAGTGAAACAACACCCTCACAAGCTAAATAACAAGAAGCAACAGAAAAAGCAGCAAAAGACTAGAAAAGAAAAACTCACCCAGAAAAGTGACGACAATTGCATTGAAGGTTCCTTGATCTCCTCGAGAATGCCAACACTCCAAGATTGAATGTGCAAATGATCTCTTAGGACAATTTATTAAATATGTTTTTTCAAGTTAGGGTTTGTGACACGAATGCCCAAAACCAAGGAAAAAGTGACACTTGGCGACATTTTCCAAAATAACTCAAGTGCCTCCTTTTGATTACTTAAAATAGATCCCTATTTTTTAGGGATTCTTTTTTCTTTTTCTTTTTTGATTTTTTTGTAAAAGCTACCATGCATTGTCGGGAGAGATTGCACAATTCTGGGAAGAAGTGGGAAACTCTTTGGTTCATTCACTAGATAATTTTTTAGCACGGTGGGTTTTGCGCAATTTTTGGCCTGAGTGGATCTGAGCTGCCTCTCATGTCAATGAAATTTACTTGATCAAGGTTGGATACCATCTATTTTTATACAATTTCTTGGCTCAAGGATCACCGACAGTCAGGACTACACAATACCGAAGAGAAAGGCCAGTTTCCCTCAAGAATTGCGTAGTTCTCTAAGGAAAGCCTGGAACTGTGAAAAGACGAGGTCAAGAGATTTACTTTTGGGTTAGAAAATAAACGAAGTAAGAAAAAAAATCCAAGATGAAAAGGATTAGGCTCAATCGAAGCACAAGTACTTGGATCAGTGCAAGATTAGCTGTTGTGGTTTATAAGGGAGGCTCCAAAATGAAGCGTAGGAAAAATTTTGGAGGGTGGTTTTAGCTTCTACAAGACAACCACTAGTTCCTTTTCATATAGTTCCAATTTTTTTTTTTTTTTTTTTTTTTTTTTTTTTTTATGCAACCAACTCATACAAATGACATTTTTGGATGATACAAATGACAAGACCTCCTTTCTATATATAAGAGTCTAAGGGGTCACAATATAATCAAAGTCAGGATACCAATAATAATCTAAGGGCACAACAATAACAATAGTGCACTTCTATGGGGCATAATAATAACAATATGGGGACAACACAGGCATAACAATAACAATAAGGGGCTATAATGACAATAATAATAAAGGAATACACTAGTATTATAGGGGACTAACATGCCCCTCTCCTTCAGAAAAGTGTTTTCTTCAACACTTGAGTAGTTTTGGATGCTTCTATATAAAATTCTCATCCTCCTATGCGTAATCTTCAGTGGGTAAGTTCCTCCACTTGGTGAGATACTTTGAAATTTATTGATTTCATAGCTGTCAATTTCTTGTTTCTGTGACTACTTCAGGTTCCAATATGATTTTTCCTTCGTCATCAAGTTATGGAAATATTGTTTGAACTGGGAGCTTGTCACCTATAACCTTCTTTAAGCATGAAACATGGAAAAATGGGTGCACTTGAGAAGCTGTGGAAAGCTCCAATTTGTATGCCATAGTACCAATCTTTTGCAAGACCTTGTATGAACCATAATAATTTGGTGATAATTTATTATCCTTCTTAGCTTGCTTGAGGTACATTTGTTTGCATGGTTATAACTGTAAAAATAACTAGTCACCTACATCAAAATTTATTTCACTGTGATGTTTATTTGGCTGTTGTTTCATTCTATTATGTGCCAAAGTGAGGTTATCCTTTAAGAGTTAGAGAACTTGTTGTTGATGCTTGATGTGATCTTCCACTGCTTGAACCTAGAATTTTCTCTTAAATTTGATTTGATGGGCGGTGGATGATATCCATAAAGTGCCATAAATGGGGTCATTTTTACTACAATATGGAAGGACGTGTTATACCACCATTTAGCCAGAGGAAACCATTTGACCCATTGTGTTTTTTTATCAGATACAAAGCGAAGAAGATATCCTTCCAAACATTTGTTCACTATCTCCCTTTTCCCATCAGATTGAGGATGATACGATGAGCTATGAGCTAACTAAGTACCCAGACAAGAAAATAATTTCGTCCAAAAATTTCTAGTGAAAACGGGATCTCTGTCACCTACAATAATCTTTGGGTTTCCATGTAGCTTTTGAATTGTTTCCATAAATGCAGTAGCAACTATTTTGGATTTAAATGTTGGCATTATGTTTCTGGTATGGTTATATGTTACAGATGTTGTACTTGATGGCAACACCCATGGCATGGCTCTCAATTTGATGAAAATAAAGAAGTACGCAGGAGAACAGTTCAGGAGGTGCGTACCTGCAGGTACGCCGTGTAGGAACCGCGTCCAGTTACACAGATTACCCTTTCATGAGGTTCGTACCCCAGTGCACACTCTTCAAGGCAATAAAGCGCACACACGTGGGGTACCTTATATTTTACCCTTGGTATTTAGCCGACGGTATTCTGTTATCATGGTTTTGGCCCGTGGTATTGTTTTATTTTATTATTATTATTGAGCCCCATGATCCTTGATTTGAGGAAGAGCTTGCCTATATAAAGCAAAGGAGATCATTTGGCTTAGTATTCTTTTGGTTGAATATCTTAAGATCTGATCTATTGGGTTCTCGGTTTAAAAGCTTGATCTATAAAAGAGAAGTTGGAAGTGAAGTGTGATCTCTCGAGCGCAAGTTCAGATCTGAGCATCTGACTGTATTTCAGCCCTAATCAGAGGTACGCAGAGGTGACGAAGGAGCAGTGCGTGGGTACGCAGAGGCGACAAGGAAGCAGTGCGTGTGTACGCAGAAGCGACGAAGGGTCAGTGCGTGGGTACGCAGAGGCAATGAGGGAGAAGTACGTGGGTACGCAGAGTGACAGTGGTTCAGGTGCGTGCCTACTATGTCAGTATGCGACACGATTGTTCTTCTGGGTGCGTGCCTGCTGTGTCAGTACGCGGCACGATTGTTCTCCTAGGTGCGTGCATACTGGCCAGTACGCGGCGCGATAGTAATTTTGGGTGCGTACTATATGCAGATCAGTAAAAGGAGCAGTGCGTGGTTACACAGTACAACAGAAGGAGCTCTGCGGGTGTACGCAAAGAAGCAGAGTGTGAAGTGCATAGTGACGCAGGCCAGAAGAAGGAGAACTGCGTATCTGTTTTAAGATCTTCTGTTGGCTGAATTTTTCTGTTGATAAAATGTTCTGGGTTCAGTTCTGTTATTGTTGATCTGGTTATTTCAACTGACTGTAATTTATCTGTACTTGATGATCATTTGATGTATATGGATCTAGTTTGAAAATTTATGAAAAGTGGTCCTTGAAAAGAAGTAGGGGGTTGTAGCTCCCTTCCAGGAGAGACTAGAAAACGAGAGAGAATTGTAGCTCTCTGCAGGTCGCAGCCTGCGTACTGGTAAAGGACTGCACCAATACAAGACCATTGTAAAAGGAGCTTCTAAATTGAAAGAAGATAGAGACATATTGCAGCAGGTGGTTTTCACCCACATTGGGTTTCCACCTTATATCTGGTATCCTTTGATGTGACTGTCTGCTTTTCTTGTTCATGCTCATTATTTATGGTATTGATATGCAAAAATAATTCAAAGTGTAAATAAGGAAGATTTGGTAAAAGGACTAGATAATACTGATTCACCCCCCCTCTCAGTATTATTTTCAACAATTGGTATCAGAGGAGGTCCTTCTAAAGAAGCTTGATCGCTTGAAGGAAGATCTTTCATCATGAGAAACTACGAGAGGGAAGCATCTATCAGGCCACCGGTTTTTGATGGGACAAACTTCAATTATTGGAAGGTAAGAGTTACTGCCTATCTTCAATCTCTTGGTACAAAAGTTTGGAACATCGTAGAGACAGGCTATGCTTTTCCTTCAACTACTCCTACAGATGCAGACGAGAAAAAGAAGTACGAAACAAATGCAAAAGCAGTCAGTACCCTATTAGGATGTATATCTCAAATGGAATTCATGAAGGTAATGCACTATAAATCCGCAAAAGAGAAATGGGACAAAATTGTCACAAGATATGAAGGAGATGAACAGGTAAAGCGTGCCAAACTCCAAACTCTCAGGATTCAGTATGAGACTCTCAAGATGTATAATGATGAAAGTGTGGCTAACTATTTTCTTCGGGTAGATGAAATTGTTAATTGTATGAAAAATTGGGTGAAGAAATAAAAGAGGCTATTGTGGTTGAAAAGGTTCTAAGATCATTGTCCCCCAAGTTTGAATCTAAAGTATCTGCAATAGAAGAAAAAGAAAATCTACGAATTCTTACTATGTCTCAACTTCATGGAATTCTAACTGCTTATGAAATGAGAAAGGGAGGTCCATCAGATAGAAGAGAAGCTGCTTTCAAGGCATCAGGCAAAGGAGATTATTATGAAGCAAGCCACGTCCCAGAAGAAGAGGAAGAAGAATCAAACTTTGTCAGAAATCTTCAAAGGGGTTCTGGAAGGTTCAGAGGTAAGTTGCCTTTTAAATGCTTTGCTTGTGGAAGAGTAGGTCATTATGCTGCAAAATGTCCTTATAAGGATAAAGGAAAGGAACCTGCTAGATGGAACAAGAAACAGAGTGCAAGCAAGAGAAGCTACTACACTCATGAAGATAGTGATGGTCTTTCAAACAGTGATGAAGATGAACGAGGTATTGAATATAAATTGTTAATGGCATTTGATGATGATGATTATATGGATGCTATAAATGTAGATAACCTTTATGACGAAATTACTAGACTCAAGAGAGGCATAGAAGAAAAGAATATGATCATTGATACGCTACAAATTCAAATTGATGAAAAAGAAAAACATTTTGAAAAGTTAGAAGGTGAAATTGTTGCTCTTAGAAAAGAGATTGAGAAAACAAAAGCAATTAACCTTAAGTTTGTCAAAGGATCTGAAACTCTAGCTGAGATTATCAATGTACAGCGTTCTCTTATAAACAAGACAGGTTTAGGCTATACTGGAGAAACTTCTCAAGCATCCACTTCAAAAATTTATCTTGAGGCAGCAAAAGGAAGTGAGCAAAAGCACAATGGAGACTATCAGGTAAAGCAAGGACAAATTGCAAATAAAGGCCATCAGGGGCAATCTGTTTTAAGAATGAACAAAGGTTACAACCAGCCACAGGTAAGGTCTTCTCAATTTGGTTCAAGAATGAATAACAATAGAGATTACAATCACTTGGTCGGTAGATTTGATAACCACAGAAGTTTCTTCAATGGACAATGTTTCTCTTGTCATAACTTCGGTTACAAAGCATCTCAATGTGTTGCATATAAAACAATCATGACTAGAGAAGCTCAAAAACAAAGGAGTATGACTGGGATTTCAAAAAGGACCTATAACAAATTTTCAGCTCTTGAAAATGAAGTTGAATGTTCAATTTGCAATAACTTTGGTCATAAAGACTCTGAATGCAAGAGCAGGTTTCAGCAGAGAAAGGAATAGGCCACAAGCACCAAAACATGGAGAATAAAGGAACCACAAACAGAAAGATGTGGGATAGCATTTTATGTAGAGGGACAGGAAAATCTATGGTACATTGACAGTGGATGCTCGAAGCATATGACAGGTGATAAAGAAAAACTTGAGTCATATTCTGCTCTAGAAAAAGGAAAGAAAGTCTCTTTTGGAAATGATACTCCTGCAACTATAAAAGGAAAAGGTATTGCTCAGTTAAAAGAAAAGGTCAAGGCTGGAAATGTTTTGTATGTTGATGGACTGAAACATAATCTTCTAAGTGTCAGTCAGATGTGTGATCAAAGAACCGAGGTGATATTTAGGTCAAATGGATGTCTTGTTCGTGATCTTGATACAGGTAAAACTGTGATTAAAGGCAAAAGAACTCCAAATAATCTTTACATATTTGAAGAAGGACAACAACAATGCTATTTAAGCAAGGATGATGAGCACTGGTTATGGCATCGGAGGTTGGGACATCTAAGCTTTCCACAAATAATGAAAGCATGCAAATATCAAGCAGTTCGCGATCTTCCAGATATCGAAATTACTGACAACACCATATGCAAATCATGCCAGTTTGAAAAAAAAAACAGAACTAACTTTCCAGAGAAGGAAGGATCAGCTAGCATGCCTCTTGAGCTAGTTCATACGGATACATGCAGACCTTTCAGGAAAAGAACACCTCGAGGAGAAGAATACTTGATATTATTCATTGATGATTTCTCCAGGTTTGTCTGGTTAGGACTTATGAAGCACAAAGATGAAGCATTTGAAAATTTCAAAGCCTTCAAAGCATTGGCCGAAAATGAATTGGGTCATAAAATTAAGTGCCTCAGATCCGACAGAGGTGGGGAGTTTACCTCAAATGAATTCTTTGATTTCTGTGA
>APFE031642197.1:149475-186476 GCA_000404065.3 Pinus taeda
CACTTCAAAATATTTTGGGAGCAAATGCTATATTAAGAATACTGATGAGCAGCTTGGCAAACTTGAACCTAGAGCAGATGAAGGCATTCTTCTTGGTTACTCTCCACATAGCAAAGCATACAAGTGCTATAATAGAAGACTTGGCAGAATAGTTGAAAGCATTGATGTAGTGGTTGATGAGAAGGGATACATCCCTAGACAGGTACATAATGAAGACATCGAAGAAGATGAAGGATATCCTCAACGACAGAATGATGAAGAAGAAGAACTTCAAGAAGAAGAACCTCAAGAAGAACCAGAGGAGAAAACAAGAATAGAAGAAAATACGCCATCCAAATATGTTCAGAAGAATCATCCAGAATCTCAGATTATGGGGCAGAAAGGAGAAGGTGTACAAACAAGAAGAACACTTGCAGAAGCTTCAAGCTATTTAGCATTACTCTCTTCCACTGAACCACAAAATGTGAAAGAAGCATGCAAAGATGAATGTTGGGTGAAAGCAATGGATGAAGAACTTGAGCAGATCGAAAAGAACAACACTTGGGAGTTGGTTCCTAGACCAAAGGATAAGAATGTTATCGGAACAAAATGGGTCTTCAAAAATAAATTGAATGAAAATGGAGAAGTAATTAGAAACAAAGACAGACTTGTTTGTAACGGGTATGCGCAGCAAGAAGGAATAGACTTTGAAGAAACCTTTTCTCCTGCTGCAAGACTTGAAGCCATCAGAATGTTCCTTGCTCTGTCAAGTTTTCAAAACTTCAAAGTATTTCAAATGGACGTGAAATCAACGTTTCTGAATGGGGACTTGGAAGAAGAAGTATACATTGAACATCCAGATGGATTCATTCTTGGAAATGATCTGAATCTTGTATGAAGATTGAAAAAGGCTCTCTATGGGCTCAAACAAGCTCCAAGGGCGTGGTATTATCGGTTGGATAAATATCTTCATCAACAAGGTTTTTCAAAAGGATCAGCAGATAGCAATCTTTATATAAAAGTTGAAAATGATAAATTACTAATACTTGTTGTGTATGTAGATGACATTATTTTTGGCAGCATGAAGAAGAGTGAGTCAAAGCTTTGCCTTGGTCATGCAGAAAGAATTTGAAATGTCCTTGCTGGGAGAAACTGACAAATTTCCTTGGTTGCAAATCCAAAAAAAAGAAGGAGGAATCTTTTATCTCAAACCAAGTACTCAATAGATCTTGAGAAATATGGCATGGAGATGCAAACCAGTTACCCCATGGTCAAAAGGATGCAGCTTCAACTGCAAATGATGAATCTGCAGCAGTACATCACCAACCTACAAATCTAGGATTGGCAGTCTACTTTATTGACAGGGACTCGACCGACAAGAATGCATGCAATGGGAATAGTTGAAGATTTCAGGCAAATCAAAGGAGACTCTCTCAAGCAGTGAAAGAGAATTTTTAAATATCTTCAAGGGACACAAAATTATGGCTTATGGTATCCTAGAGATACAGATCTCACACTTCATGCCTATACAGATGCAGATTGGGCCGGAAGTGTGGATGACAGGAAAAGAACAAGTGGTGGTGCGTTCTTTATGGGTGCCAGATTAGTATCTTGGTTCAGCAAGAAACAGAGTTTGATTGCCTTATCTACAGCTGAAGCAGAATATGTTGTTGCTGCATCTTGCTGCACTCAACTCCTTTGGATGATGCAGACCTTGTAGGATTTTCAGATCACTTTTACTCCATCGATCTCCATCTTATGCGATAACACAATTTCAATCAGTATCTCAAAGAATCCTGTCATGCATTCAAAAACCAAGCACATACCAATCAAGTATCATTTTCTCCGAGAAAAAGTGCTTGAACAAAAGGTCAAGTTGGAGTATGTTCCTTCAAAGGAACAAGTTGCTGATATTCTCACCAAACCATTGCCCAGGGAGACTTTTGAATACCTCAGGCAAAAGCTGGGGGTTATTGATGCCTCATCTTATTGTTGAGACTCTTCTGATTGTTGGTTGTACACATGGTTCATCTAAGGTATATGCGTACATATGCTGGGTTGCGGCACAGGTTCAGGGGGAGTATATAAGGCATTGTTGGCATTATGGAGGATGTACAAAAGGAGATCATGGAAACTGGTCTGAATATAGCTGCAATATGTCTCTATCTCTGTCTTGGTCATTCTTGGTGTCTGGTGGATTATGTTTCTTCTTTGCAGATCTGGTTCATATTCAGTGGGAGCATGTTCTTAGGGGGAGCATAACCCTTTGCCCTTGATGTCAAAGGGGGAGAATATCGCTGAAATTTCTAAGGTTTCCATCAAGTCCAAAGGGGGAGATTTTTGGCATTATGTTTCTGGTATGGTTATATGTTACAGATGTTGTACTTGATGGCAACACCCATGGCATGGCTCTCAATTTGATGAAAATAAAGAAGTACGCAGGAGAACAGTTCAGGAGGTGTGTACCCGCAGGTACGCCGTGCAGGAACCGCGTCTAGTTACGCAGATTACCCTTTCATGAGGTGCGTACCCCAGTGCACACTCTTCAAGGCAATAAAGTGCGCACACGTGGGGTACCTTATATTTTACCCTTCGTATTTAGCCGACGGTATTGTGTTATCATGGTTTTGGCCCGTTGTATTGTTTTATTTTATTATTATTATTGAGCCCCATGATCCTTGATTTGAGGAAGAGCTTGCCTATATAAAGCAAAGGAGATCATTTGGCTTAGTATGCTTTTGGTTGAATATCTTAAGATCTGATCTATTGGGTTCTCGGTTTAAAGGCTTGATCTATAAAAGAGAAGTTGGAAGTGAAGGGTGATCTCTCGAGCGCAAGTTCAGATCTGAGCATCTGACTGTATTTCAGCCCTAATCAGAGGTACGCAAAGGTGATGAAGGAGCAGTGCGTGGGTACGCAGAGGCGACAAGGAAGAAGTGCGTGTGTATGCAGAAGTGACGAAGGGTCAGTGCGTGGGTACGCAGAGCCAACGAGGGAGAAGTGCGTGGGTACGCAGAGCGACAGTGGTTCAGGTGCGTGCCTACTATGTCAGTACGCGGTGCAATTGTTCTTCTGGGTGCATGCCTGCTGTGTCAGTACACGGCGCAATTGTTCTCCTGGGTGCGTGCCTACTGGCTAGTACGCAGCGTGATAGTAATTTTGGGTGCGTACTGTACGCAGATCAGTAAAAGGAGCAGTGCGTGGTCATGCAGTACAGCAGAAGGAGCTCTGCGGGTGTACGCAAAGAAGAAGAGTGTGAAGTGCGTAGTGACGTAGGCCAGAAGAAGGAGAACTGCGTATCTGTTATAAGATCTTATGTTGGCTGAATTTTTCTGTTGATAAAATGTTCTCGGTTCAGTTCTGTTATTGTTGATCTGGTTATTTCAGCTGACTGTAATTTATCTGTACTTGATGATCATTTGATGTATATGGATCCAGTTTGAAAATTTATGAAAAGTGGTCCTTGAAAAGAAGTAGGGGGTTGTAGCTCCCTTCCAGGAGAGACTGGAAAACGAGAGAGAATTGTAGCTCTTTGCTGGTTGCAGCCTCCGTACTGGTAAAGGACTGCACCAGTACAAGACCATTGTAAAAGGAGCTTCTAAATTGAAAGAACATAGAGACATATTGCAGCAGGTGGTTTTCACCCACATTGGGTTTCCACCTTATATCTGGTGTCATTTGATGTGACTGTTTGCTTTTCTTATTCATGCTCATTATTTATGGTATTGATATGCAAAAATAATTCAAAGTGTAAATAAAGAAGATTTGGTAAAAGAACTAGATAATACTGATTCACCCCCCCTCTCAGTATTATTTTCAACATTAAAGGGGTGAGATAATGCACAAAAGTGTGCATACTTGGTAAGTCTATCAACTACCACCATGATGACACTCTTCCCTTTAGACTTGGGTAAAGCTGTGATAAAATACATTGAAACCTCCTCCCGACATTGACTTGGAATGGATAAAGGTTGTAATATACTTGGGGTATTAATTGTTTCAACTTTATTTTGTTGGTAAACCAAACATTCCACCACAAACTTTTGAATATCAGATTTAAGGCCATCCCAAAAAAATTCCTTCTTAACCCTCTAGTAAGTTTTTAAAGATCCTGAGTGCCCTCATAAGGGAGAGGTGTGCAATTCCATAAGAATCTCTTGCTTGAGTTGGGAATTCTTACACATGTATAAGCGATCTTTGTAATATAACGAATCCGTTTTCCAGCTAAATGTATCCGATGTACTGGGGTCTTGTTGTATCTTTTTAATGAGTGCCCACACTTCTCCGTCATTATTCCATTCATCACTTCCTTCGTTTATCCAATCTGGTTCGATAATAGAAATGGTGTAAAGAAATACTTCCACTTCCTCATCCTTTCTTGAGAGTGCATCTACAACAACATTTTGCTTCCCTTTTTTGTAAATGATTTCAAAGTCATAACCCAACATCTTTGTGACCCATTTTCGTTGCTCTTCTAAAGATAATATTTGTTTTAAAAAGTATTTAAGACTATCATGATATGTTTTTACCTTGAAGTGTCTCCCCATTATGTAAGGTCACCGTTTCATAAGTAAATGTATTATTGCCAACATTTCCTTCTCATAAATAGCTTTGTGTAAATACTTTCCATTGATTGGACGAATTTTGAAAGCAATAGGTATTTATTATTGCAATAAAACAACACCAATTCCATTTCCTGAGGCATCACATTCCACAATAAATGTTTTTTTGAAGTCTAGCATAGCTAAGACTATTGCTTGGAACATTGCCTCTTTAAGATGTTCAAAGGCTTTTGTTGCTTCTGGAGTCCAAGAAAATGCATATTTCTTTAGTAATGTTGTTATAGGTGCTGCTATTCTCCCATAATCCTTAACAAAATTTCTATAATACCTTGCCAACCCGAGAAATCCTCGAAGATGCTTTATGGATGTGTGGATTTTCCATTCCTTAATGGATTTAATTTTGCTAGGGTCTACCTTAAAACCTTCATGAGATACAATATGACCCAAATATTCCACCTCTTGTACTCCAAAGAAACATTTGGAGGTTTTTTCATATAATCGTTTCCCCTCCAATAGTTTGAGCACTTTATCAACATGTTGAATATGATCCTTCCAAGACTTGCTATCGATTAATATATCATCAAAAAATACTAACACAAATTTACTAAGGAAGGGTTTGAAAATGGAATTCATCAAACATTGAAATGTAGAATGTGCATTGGTAAGGCCAAAAGACATGACCAAATATTCATAATGAACCTCATGAGTTATAAATGTTGCTTTCGAAATGTTTTCAGCCTTCATTCTTATTTGATGATATCGTGAATGAAGGTCCAACTTGGTGAAATAAATTGCTCCATGCAATTCATCTAATAATTCCTCAATAACAGGAGTGGGAAATATGTCTATAATAGTGAGCTTGTTGAGGTCCCTATAATTCGGACACATGCACCATGATCCATCCTTCTTGTGTACCAATACTACTGGAGCAGAGAAAAAACTTTGACTAGGTTGAATTATACCAGCCTCTAGCATTTCTGCAACCATGCGTTCAATTTCACTCTTTTGGGCATAGGGATATCTGTAAGGCTTGATGTTTGGAGAAACACTTCCTAGAATCGAATGGATAGCCTGATCATGATTACAAATAGGTGGGAGGCCTTTGGGAGTCTCAAATACCTTGGAATGATTACCTAAGTCTTTTTGGAGATCCTGAGAAATAGATGATTTCGACGTGGGAACCTCTAGTGAACATAATTGTGCAATTATGCCATGTTTTTATTTTTTTAGAAGATTTTTCATGAAATTAGAGATGATTATCTTTCTAGGTTTCCTTGCAATACCCGTTAATTCAACTTCCTTTCCTTCTGAAAAAAATTGAAGAAATTTTCTTGAAAACTAAAAACTATTGTACCCAGATATTGTAGTTATTGGACTCCTAGTACAACATCAACACCACCCATTGGAATGGAAAGCATTGGACTATTTAAAAAATATTCTCCCATGGATAGCTTGATATTATGGCACTTTCTAGAAAACCTTATGGTTCTTCCATTTGAAACCATTACTTGACACTCTAGTGCTATCTTACAATGAATAAAATTATGGGTACTTCGCGAATCAATCAACACTATTATCTTTTTCTTCTTGATATGTCCTTCTACCTTGATGGTTTGAGGAGTGGTTATTCCCACCAATGAATTACAAGATATGGTCAGATTCATTTCTTCTTTCTCTAGGCTTTGTTCCTGGTGCGTATTCTCTTCTTTTTATTTTTCTTGTTCCTTTTCTTCTTCCTCTTCACCTTCTATGTGAAATAATTTTTTTCTCAGCACACTTATGATATTTAGTGTATTTTTTATCACAATTGTAACAAATCCATTTTGCTATTTTTTCTTCCAATTGTTATGGTGTAGACTTTGTAGGTTGTGGAAGGCTAGGAGCAACAACACTTCCATCTTTATAGTTGTGATTGGTAGGATTCCTTGTTTCCATAATTTTGCTTTCAATTTTTCTTTCCAACTTGAATGCCTTCTCCAATGAATTAGTTTCCCAAATGAAAAACTCATGTTGGATGCTATCCTTTAATGTCCCTATGAAAACATCAATCCTATGCTCCTCTAGAATATCTTTCACCCTTATATTAAATTTTTGGAAGTCCTCAATGTGCTGCACCATTGAACCTTTTTATTTCAGATTTATCAATTGGCTAAAAAAAGTGTTTCTTTTTGTATCCTCATAATGTGCTATCATTTATTCCATAAAAATTGCCCAAGTGACAATTTGTTTACAAGAGAAAATCCATCAATACCATACAACCTTACTGGGTTGCAAATATAAAGTTGCAATGTGTACCTTTTGTGTGTTTTTCATGTTATGGAGATTGAAATATTTCTCCATCTGTAGTATCCATGTTACGGGATCCTTGCCATAAAACTTCCTCATATCAATCTTTGGAACATGGTGGGTCTTCAATCCAACATTAGAGTCTATGAAATCATGATTAACATTTCTTTTGTTCTCATCATGAGTTTCCTTTACTACCCTTTTGCCATTAGTAAGCATTTCTTGTAGCAACTTTGTCAAATCTATCTTCAAATCTTCCATGTTTCCTTTAAGTTTTGCTTCTATACCATCCATCTTAGTTTCCATTCCATCCATTTTAGGTTCCATGCCATCCATCTTAGATTCCACTCCTTTCTTTAAACCATCCATCTTAGCTTCTGTTACTTTTTGTGAGAGTGAAATTTCTTGCACTTGGTCTCATAATTTTGATATATAAAGTTGCATTTCTTCCTCTTCTTCATGAGTCATGCTAGAGCTTTCAGGTTTCTTACTCGGTGTTTCCATTTTTGTTCTCTGGGGCATCAATTAATGATAATTATGCTTCACTATGTCCTTTGAATTCCTTCAAACTATTTTTTCAAACCAAACTTAATTTTAAAAAGACTACACACCTTTTTTTGGCTTTGTAGGATCTCGATATTGAATCAGTTGTATCTCCAAGGTCTTAAATTTTGTCTTGTGGTAGCACTCTGAGTCTTAGTTCCAACCACTCAAGTCTTATCAAGATTGGATTCTCCAAGAAAGAGTTATTCCAACTCTCCCACGATGATATGATTATAGAATAGTTTAGTAGAGAAAACTTGTACAAAGTGCCATGTGTCATTGTTTCGACCTTTGGACCTGAACATGATACAAAGAAAACTACGGTCTGTCCTATTTTTATAAATTTTTATGAAATTTAAATATTATGCTCAGAGAATAAGTTATGATGATTTTCCTTAGGTCTGGTTTGAGATATAATTCTGGAGCCTACGAAAACCCTAACTTCCTTGGATTATATCTCCAAACATATAGTGAGAAAATATCTGAAATTCATACCTGAGGTTCATTAAGCTTTTGGCTCAAATGGGTTTTACTTTTAGTGTCTGAAATGTCATAGAATTTTTTTTTATAGCAATAATTCCATGATGACCTGTTTGAAGTAGCGAAACCCTAAAATCCAACGCTCTGATACCAATTGTTATGCAACTAGCTCATAAAGTAGAGGAAAAGATAGAGAAACGACTTCACATCAACCTCTTCTAGGAGGAAACCTCCTTTACATTACACAAAATTAACAATTCTTGGAGGATACAAATGACATGACCTCCTTTCTATATATAGGAGTCTAAGGGGTCACAATATAGTCAAAGCCGACATAACAATAATAATGTAAAGGCACAACAATAACAATAGTGGGCTTCTATGGGGGGTAATAATAACAATATGGGGACAACATAAGCACAAAAATAACAATAAAGGGCTACAATGGCAATAATAATAAGGGAATACACAATGATACTGACTTGTGAACCTCATTTAATCTATTCTCAGCCTGAATAAAAGGTATGGTTTTCTCATTCACTTTACATATTTCCGTAATTACTCCCAGTGTGTCTCTAATATGTAATGCCCTTAGATTAGTTGAATGTTTTCCATTTAAATATTTGATCATATTTTTAGCCTTCACTACTTATTTTTGTACAATTTTCTTGCATGCGTCAATTCTGAATTGGGACCCATCCATCATAATATTTTGTTGAGAAATTATATGAATAAAATCCCATTTATAATGAAACTCCTAGATGATATCACACAAACAATTTTTCTAGCTTCAGTTAGAGTGATATTTTCCTTAAATTTGTTTTTTAACTCCTTGATATCAT
Organism: Pinus taeda; assembly: GCA_000404065.3. NCBI lineage: Eukaryota > Viridiplantae > Streptophyta > Pinopsida > Pinales > Pinaceae > Pinus > Pinus taeda. The sequence goes on from APFE031642197.1 coordinate 158,168, forward strand.
CTTGCGTTTCCTTTCTCTTGGTGGTCAACTAATCATTGTTTTCTTTTCTTGTATTTAGCTACCTCTCCTTGATATCATGTTATTCCTTTACCTCAGTTAGGTTGTCCTAAATTTTATTTAGTTCAACCTTTGAAATTATGAGTTCGGCCAGATATTTTATAAGCTTATCAGAGGGGTAATTTGACTCACTTGGGACCACAATAGTGAAAACATGGTTTTTGATTGATTGTTGTAAGCCCTACACTTTTTTCTGAAAAATGAAAATTTCTTTACTTTTTCCCACTAACTCTCTCATCAAAACTTCCTTCTCTTTCTCAACCTAAGCTAGTTTAGTTGTTTGAGTGTGCTTAGTCCCAATCATTTTCAAATTATTCCTTCATGAATACATCTCAAATTTTGTGTTTTGCAATAGGGTTTTGATAGCTTCCATGTCTTCTGGATCTATTCCAAATTTAATAAATAGCTTCTTATACTCCTTACTTTGAACATGAAATGCTCTAGAATTCACATTTTCTTGCTTGATTTGATCTAAAACTTTCTCCAAAATATTTTATGCCCTATTTATTGTCAATGTGTTTTTTATTAGGTCAATATAGAGAATTTACATTGCTTGTCTATGAAAATTAATCTTGTTAGATAGTGGGATGTCAGCTACATTTATGGATAGATCTAATGTTTTAAAATGAGGTCCTGAAGGAAGAGACCCAATACCTAGATGCATGAGGGACAAATTTAATTGGTTCATTTCTAAATTCGTAGCAGAGAGTAGTTTTTTTTGATAAGTTGGAGTTTCTTGTGCTACCAGCTGAGTTCCCATTTTTCTTCTTACCTTATGACTTCTTTCTTAAATTTGTTGGTAATTCCTCTGTAACTCTTTTGTGGTGGAGGGAGTTTCTTTAATTGATAATACTACCAAATCAGTGGAAATAGAGGAGAACATAGAGCACTCTGGGTTGCCAAACTACATTTGAAAACTGGTTGATTTGAGGGTCTCTCTATTAATTTAACTTATACCTTTACTTTTTCTTATCTTGAACCTTTGCTCTATTTTGCAATTATGATTCTTCCATCTCAACATAAATTTTTTTGGGTATATTTCTCTTCAATATATTCTCCCTCACTACATGGGTTTAAATATCTATTCTTTGTTGTATTTTAACACCTAGAAATGTTTCTTGATTTACCATTTTCTCATTTTTTTCTTGCCTTCATGAACATAGGGTGAAAAACTGATATCCCCTCTTTTATTTGAAATTATATGATGAGGGTCATATTTCCACATCTATCCTTGATCAAAGCCAAACTCCTTCGTCATTTCTTCAACTTGCGGGAGGGATTGCCTACTAGTCACAATGAACAACCCAACAATTCTTTCTAACTTAAAAATATACCCTTTCCATGTAGGAGCAAAATGAACTTGGCCAACATTTAGACTATGCCTTATAATTTCAAGAGAAAATATCCTCATAGGAAAAAATATTGGCAAAAAATTTGGTGGTACTTTAGCCCCATACAATCTTATCTCTATGTAATCTTCAAAAATATACCATTCACCCACTTTGTTGTGTTTGTCGTGTTGCAATAACTCTTTTGCTTTGGGAAAAATCCTTGGATTCCACTGATTGTTCAAGATAATATATATAGTGGCCATGCATGATGATAAGTAATAATAAAATCCCTTATTATTTTCTTTCTTCCTAAAAGCACTAGCACATTCAGCCATAGATTTCATTTTATTATTTGAATCCCACATATTTAGACTGAGGTTTCTAAACTTATCAACATGTACATATAAGAATATATAGACTAGGAAAAATGGATATCTTAAAAAACCAAAAATATGTATTTTCCAAAATTGAAAAATGATAGACTTGGCTATGTAATAAGGGATATCTAAAATAATGTATGGTTGCAACATCAAACCCAAAAACCCTAAGGCTTGTCTAGTTACTATCCCATATCATATTTTCCCAAAAGAGACAAAATTATAACTAAGACACGTTGTATAGATTAAAAAAATAAGGTTGTTGGATAATTTACTATAGTTGGAGGAATTTCAGAATTTGGTGGCAGAATGAGTCTAAATATACCTTCCTTATTCTCTTTAGAAAAATGTTTATAAATGAGGAGTAAGGAATCATTTGAAAAGCTCTTGAGATTCTCAACTATAGGAAAATTAGAATCTCTGTGTATGAGCTCTGAAGTGACCTCAAAATATTCTCCCCTAAATAAGACATAACAAAATTCCTCTGTGGGATAAGGGAAGACACTAACCAATTGAAAAATTCATGAAAATTATAGGTAGGTGGGACAATTACATGGTAAATTACAGAGTGGACAGCTCGAAAAGATTATCTAAGTCACTAGAATAGTCAAGAATGTCTTGTCGATTCTCCAAAAGGTCCAAGGAGCAACAAAAATTGTATACTTCAGCTTATATGTCCATAATGGGTGTATGAACATACATCATAAAGATTGCAAGTTTTTTAGTTGAACTCAGGGTTTTCGCCATGTTTAAAATGTGAAAGAAAACAAGGGTCAAACTTTGAATTATGATTTACCCAGTAATCAGAGACAATGAACAACCGAATGTTGATGTGGAATAAAACATGTATGCTCTGGATGTTTGTCACCGTAACTTTGCAACTAGAAGACAAAGAAAATAAGTGGGATGACCCTTTGTTGAACAATGTTGATGATGTGTAAGGGCCCTCACATGATGTGTAGATGACCTATCACCAAATTCGATGTGTGGTTTTGATAAAAACCATTAACCACTTTCGAGGGGTCCCCATAGTGGTTTTTGAAAAGTGGAGGGGACCTATCAGAATGAATAGTGTTTGTAGATTTGGAGATGGGTTGTCTAGCCATATTTCTTTCTAATGGGTCCTCATCCTGTAATTATTTATTTATTTAACCTTTTGGAAAGCCTTTGATTCCTTGGGCTGATTCTAATGAGTGATGATCAGACCCCAAACTTGCGTGTGGTTTAATTTCCTATTTATAAAAGTTTTGGACCCACTTTTACATAGTTTAAGGTTTCACTTTTAAGGCTGAAAGTTTAGGCTTGTATATAATATATAAATAAAACTTTTGAAAATGTAATATTATATAAAAATATTCCTAGTCCCTACATCCAAAATCTACATTTGGGATTCCATCTAGGTAATAATATAGACCATGGCCTTATGCAAGCCTTCCAATTGACTGGCTAGGTGTCTCAGCTCCTTCCTTATCTCGTGCATCTTATCACATTAACACCCTTTAGGAGGAGGATAAGTAGCCATGGAATGATTGTATCCAAGAATTTTCAAAATCCAATATTATAAGTATTACTATAATTAAGACTACCACCACACAGGGAAAAGAAAACAAAAAGAGGATTGGAGCGACAAATATTTTTTGAGTGTTTTACAATACCAATTAACTCAACAATTACTTTAAAACTGAAGTAGAAACAAAAAACTAAAATTACAAACCTATCCATACTTTTCAATAGGGAAAATAGGTTCATTACCATCCATAGGTGACCTATAAATAACCATTAACCATTAGCAAATATAGTAAATAGCCATTAACCATTAACAAATATAGTAACAATATCAATTTTATTAAATCTAGAAGTCTCTGCTATGGATAATTACATTTTAAAATATTTTCAACATTTTCACATTGCATTCACCCAATATCATTATAAGCGAAATTATATAGAGAGAACATTAGCAATAACAATGCAATAAAACAATCATAGGTCTATCATAATATCTATATCATATGAATCATCATATCTCCTTCATATCTATGTCATAATCTTTTCTCATGTCATAGATAAGAATGCCCAAGGAGGCCACTTTCATACCCAAGAAATAAGGCCCATTAGGGAATTTTTATACCACAAGAATGAGGCCCATTAGGGATTTTTGGTATTATCACAAATAATAAGGCCCAAGGAGGCCACTGTAATACCCAAGAACTGAGGCCCATTAAGGAATTTTTATACCACAAGACTGAGGCCTGTTAAGGCACTGTTACACCACAAGGATAAGGTACAATTAAAAGTCATGGTGTGCATTTATTTGAGGCACACGAACCCTACCTTTTACCCTATGAAATCCTTTCCATTTGGAGAATTCTTGAACAACATAAATATATATGTGAAAAATTAAAAATATTTAACTTTCTGTATTCAAGTTTCTGTGATCCATAATGAATAAAACAAAGTCTTTTGGTAGAAATCACATGTGAGAATTGATAGAATAATATTTAATTCTATGAATGTTACTTATGAGTAAAAAAATACTCTCCAAGTTGAATCATTCAATTTGGCCTTGAAATGAAGGTTGGACATGAATTTTTATGAAGTAGGCCAAAATTTCCTTACTTCACTAAAATGCATGCACATTCTTAATTTATTGGCCAACTTGATTGATTAAAATTGTAGATTGTTTATTTTAATATTTTACACAGTTTTACATTATTATATCTTTACTAACCATTAGAGTAGTAACAATTTTAATTTTCTCAAGGCTAGAAGTTTCTGTTGTAGATAATTTCATTTTAAAACATTTTCAACATTTTCACATTGCATTCACCCTATATCATCATAAGAAATTATGTACAAAGAGCATTAGCAATAAAAATTCAATGGAATAATCATAGGTTTGTCATGAGATCTTTTTCATAAGTTTTTCATGATATCTTTTTCATAGGGATCAACATATATACTTCATATCTCTGTCATAATCTTCTCTCATATCACAGACAAGGGGGCCCAAAGAGGTTGCAATCATATCCAAGAACTGAGGCCCAGTAGGGAGTTGCTACACCATAATACAGAAGCCCATTAGGGCGTTGTTACACCAAAATATTGAGGTGCAATTTCATAGACCCATACGATGAAATGATCATTATATCACTAACAATTAATTACAAGTCATGGTGTGCATTTATTTGAGACACACAAACCATGCCTTTTACCCTATGGAATCCATGCAATTTGAAGTATTCCTTTAAAACATAAATATATTTTTGAAAAATTAAAAATATTTAATTGTATTTATGTTAATAATGAGTAAAGAAACACTCTCTGAGTTTAATAATTCAATTTGGCCTTGAATTTAAAAAGTTGCATGTGCATTTTTCTGAAGCACGCCCAATATGTATTGATAAACTAAAATGCACACCCATGCTTCATTTCATGGCCAATATGATTGATTAAAATTGTAGGTTGTTTATTTTACTATTTTACACATTTTTACGTTGTTATAACTAGGAGAGTAGTAACAATGTTATTTTTCTTATGGATAGAAGCCTCTGTTGTAGATAATTGCATTTAAAACATTTTCACATTGCAATCACCCCATATCATCATAAGAAATTATCTACAAATAAAATTAACAATAACAATGCAGTGGACTAATCATATGTATGTCATGATATCTCTATCGTAGGGCTCAACGTATCTGCTTCATATATCTATACTAACCTTTTCTCATATCATAGATAAGAAGGCCCAAAGAGGCCACTCTCATACCCAAGAACTGAGGCCCATTAGAGCATTATTACACCACAAGACGAAGGCCCATTAGGGAATTATTACACCGCAATATTGAGGTACAATTTCGTAGACCCATAGGATGGAATGATCATTATATCACTACCAATTAATTAAAGATGCTAGTGTGCATTTATTTGAGGCACACAAACCTTGCCTTATGCCCTATGAAATCCATACAATTTGGAGTATTCTTGAACATCATAAATATATATGTGAAAATTTAAAAATATTTAATTCTATTAATGTTACTTATGAGTAAAGAAATACTCTCTAATTTGAATCATTCAATTTGGCCTTGAAATAAAGGTTGGGCATGCATTTTTCTGAAGCAAACCAAAATTGCCTTGCTTCACTAAAATGCACTCCCATGCTTCATTTCTTGGATAATTTGATTGATTCAAATTGTAGGTTGTTTATTTTACTGTTTTGCACACTTTTACATTGTTATATATTTACTAACCTGTAGAGTAGTAACAATGTTAATTTTCTTAGGGCTAGAAGTCTTTGTTGTAAATAATTCCATTTTAAATATTTTTCAACATTTTCACATTGCATTCACCCCATATCATTATAAGAAATTATGTAAAAATAAAATTAACAATAACAATGCAACGAAACAACCATAGGTATGTCATGATATTTGTTTCATAGGGCTCAAAATATCTCCTTCAATCTCTATCATAATATTTTCTCATATCACAGATAAGAAGGCCCAAAGAGGCCATTGCCATACCCAAGAACTAAATCCCATTAGGCTATTATTACACCACAAGACCGAGGCCCATTAGGGAACTATAACAACACAAGACTAAGGTATAGTTTCACATACCCATAACATGGAATACTCATTTTATCACTACTAATTAATTACAAGTCCTGGTGTGTATTTATTTGAGACACACAAACCTTGCCTTTTACCCTATGATATCCATGAAATTTGTAGTATTCATGAAAAATATAAATATATATGTGAAAAATTAAAAATATTTAATTTTATCAATGTTACTTATGGGTAAAAAATATACTCTCAAGTTGAATAATTCAATTTAGCCTTTAAATGAATGTTGGGCATGCATTTTTGTGAAGCATTTCAAAATTGCCTCACTTCACTAAAATGCGTGCCCAGGCTTCAGTTCTCGTCCAATCTGATTGATTCAAATTGAAGATTGTTTATTTTAATAATTTACACACTTTTACATCGTTATATGTTTACTAACGAGTAGAGTAGTAACAATGTTAATTTTCTTAGGTATAGAAGTCTCTGTTGTATATAAATTGAATTTTAAAACATTTTCAAGATTTTAACATTACATTCACCCCATATCATCATATGGAATTATGTAAATATAACATTAGAAACAAAAATATAGTGGAACAACGATAGGTATGTCATGATATCTCTATCATAGGGCTCTACATATCTCCTTATATATTTACGATAATATTTTCTCATTTCATAGATAAAAAGGCCCAAAGAGGTCAATCTCAGACCTAAGAACTAAGGCCCATTAGGGCATTCTTTTCTCTTTGGTAGATATTTGCATTATATTAACATGGAAAAATACATAGAGTACATGAAAAAAGTCTTGGGGAGTCTTCACTCTTCACCCATTGAGGTTCTCTGGCCTTGGAGAGAGAAACTAGAGAACATTTCCATAATTTGCAAATCAATTCTTGTGCAATGCATCATCAAAATAATGTTTAAGCTAAACATTACAAAATTAAAAAACCTCGTTTTATGGTGGGACCATGCCATTGAGAGACAAACCTTGAAGAGAATAAAAAACATAAAAGAAAAGTGTTGCATTGTTAGACCACAACAAAAAAATGTGGCTTTTCCTTGATCCACTCAGTGCTTCTTCTATCCCCATGGATCTAGATCCTCTTTTCTTACTAAGTTATCTAATTTCTCCTTGTACAATAGGTGTAGGGGTAAACAAGGAACCCAGTTTCCTTAAATCTTTTTGAAAAGACTAGGAGGGGTTATCCACATCCCCCCTCACCACAATAGTGCTCTCAGAAGAATAAATGTGACCACTATTATTTCTCTAGGTATGGGTCCCATGCCTATCCCTGACCATTACTCTCTTCTCCCTATTGTATGTGTTCCTTCCTTTTTCAGGTAGTGCCGAAGATTTGGACTTGATTCCTTTTTCAAGATACTTTGATCATTACTGGGGTGGGATGGCTTGTACTTTTTCAACCAACCATCCCATTACCTGAAAGTGATTTGAGCTCCTTCTACTTGCAAAAACAAGGATTCTTCCCAATTTCAAGTGACACTTAGGGGTATGGTCCCCCTATCCTACCATTAAGCAAGAGAGAAATATCCCATCTGATTTCTACAACTCCCAGCATAAGAAATATCTTGATAAAGTTACACCATTTGGACTTGCAAAGTCATCCTTCAAAGGGTGTTAGACTACACTTACTAGTGATATGGTAGCATCATGTGAACCATCTCTTTGAGTGGAGGGGGACCTCACTAGTCTTGGCCACTCATTGGAATTTAACCATCTCCTTGGACTAAATATCATTTTTAATATTCGTAACTTATGGTTCTTCTAACACAACCTCTTCCTCCATAATCGCGTCACCATACCATGGCCACTCCTTGAGGCCCCTTCTATCATCATTTCCTTCATCTCTTTCAATTATCCTTCTCCTCCCTCTATGAGCCCCCTCATACTCCTTCAGTTTGGCACCACTCTTGCGATCATTCTGCTAGTTCCAACTTAAAGGAAAAAAGATGAGTCAAGAAGTACTTGACAAAGGCATTGCTGAATTGAAAGCAAGTATTGAGGCAATAATAACGCTGCTTGAAGATTGTGAAAGGGGACAAAGGTATGGTTGGACTATCAAAAGAGAGAAGATAAAATGGAAGTTGTTGCAAAAATAGATAAAGAAGAGAATGTACATCATATTAAGAGAGGAACTCAGAGCATTTGAGTTAAAGGTGAAAGATGGCTATTGTAGAACTGAGCAAGATGTTTACCTTGATCAGGAAGGAATTGTTGATGATTTTCTGAACTGTTGGACAAGTTCAGATCAACAGGAAAATGTGATGATTAAGACATCAAAGGAAGAGGAACCTTGTATTTTTGAAACTAATGCTTTGTGTATGTTTGCAGGTGATGAACAATATTTAGAAGATGTGTTTATGCGGGTTGATGAAGAAATGAAGCTGTTAAAAGAGATGGTTGTAATAGAAATTTTTTTCTTTGAACATGTGTTCAAAGACATTGAAGATGGAAAATTGTTGAAGACTACTATGGAAGCTGAAGATGATGAATCTAGTAAGGCTTAGCAAAAATATGGCAGTCAGTCTGAAGACCAAAGGAAATTGCAAACTACAAAAGAAGAAGTAGAAAAGAGGTATGAATACAGCCTTATTATAGGATCAAACAAGAGTATATGTATAGTGCAAACACATGAGGTAATGGGATTATGATATTATCTCTTCAATTTTTATTCAAAAATTATGAACCTGTATTGATAGTTAATGGGAAAAAAATTGTCTTGAAAAGACATAGTGGAGCATTAATGGAAAGTGCTCTTACCAAAGATTGCACTATGGAAGATGATAGAACATAAATTTATAAGGAGAATTTAGTTCAAGGAGGTACAACTAGTCCAGTAAAGGCTGTGAAAAGGAAAGGAAAAGAGGATAGTAAAGAACTTAAGAATAGGTTGGCAGAGGTTGATGCACAATAGAAAATTGAAGATAATGTTATTTGTACAAATTCCAAAAAGAGTAAAGGTGAATGTAATAAGAAAACTAAAAAGAGATAGGCAATCTCAGAGGATGAAGGAAAGGATGATTTCATGAACTATGCATTTGTAGTGAGCAACAAAGGGGTTCAATGGAATATGATATTCATGGTGTTAACAATAATTTCTACTGTTGTAAAAGGGACTTTACAGTGAAATGAAAAATCTATTGTATATGGTGATTATGTTTCCTGTACAGAAACAAAGAGAAATTTAGCTTCTAAAATTTGAAATTGGTAGATTTTGATTGAAAATAAAGAGGAATGGAAAAAGAAACTTAGTGACTTATAGATTTGTAAGGAAGAAAAGGGAAGAATGAAAAGAAATATGAAAGAAAGGAAGGCCAAAGAGAAGAACAAAGAGAAGAATTCATAAATTAGACAACGTTCAAAACAAAGTGAAGACAAAGAAGACTTTTCCAATACAAGACAACATGAAGGAGGATATGACAAGTTTGACATGTCATATGCACATCAAGAGGATGAAAAATCAAAGAAAAATTGGAGCAGAGTTATTGAGGGAAGAGATGGAAAATATAATATGTTTTCTTATTTTGAATTGTTAACTGTTGAATGTGTTTTTCAAGATGAAAGACAATTGTTCTTGGAGATATATTTGTTGATGCAAATATAAAGGAGTATGTAAGTTTTGGAAATGCAAAAAATCAGTTTTCCTTATGAAAACAAGAATATGGGAGAAAGCAACTAGTTGGCTCAGAAGCTTGGAATAAAGGAAAGAGATTTGATATAACTTTTATACAAGTCATTTCATAAGAGAAAGAAGATTGTAGAAGATGTGAAATTATAGTCCATGAACAAATTTTTTTATTTTTATACAAAAAAAATTTGAATCTCAAGATTTTATCTTGAGTTTGCAATTGGAAAATTGGGTGAACAGTTCAGCTAAATTTAATATGAATATGGAGACAATTGAACAAGGTTCAATAACTAAAAAATTTGTACCTGATGGACTACATTTAGTTGAAAAGTCATATGTTCTTGTATCAAGCAAGGAACAATCTTCTTTCAAAATTGAGAGGATTCCACTCAAGATATTGGGTAAGCGGATGATGAAAACAACAAAGGTGATAGGTAGAGAATTTCTCATAGTCAAGAAGTCAAGAAGAGATTGAGGGATATGTAGGATAGTATAAAGATGAGGATGCTAATGATAGGGTCAAAAATAAAAATATATAGTCAAGTACAAGACAATGGAACTAGTGGATAATACATGAAGCTGAAGTTAAATTTTGTTGAGATGATGACAAGTCAGTAGCACACAAAGGTACATAAATTTATGTTGCTTGAGGAGATGGTTATGTTGGATATCAGTATCAAAACACTATGCAGTGGAGATGCTCATGAAAGTAGAGCAAAACGACATCCATAATACAGGGCTTGGCATCCAAGAGAAGGAGAGAATGAAAAAAATACACTTGCAATTGGAAAAGGTCAGACAACGAGTTGGAAGATAAAATATGATGAAGTTAACAAAATAGGAAGTTGAAAACTCATGAACAGGAGTCCATGAATTATTTCAACCTAAGGAGTCTGATTTAGGAGCATACTTCAAGGTTTATAAGACCTAGGAGTCTTGTCACACATTTACTAAAGGGAGTGGGTTCCCTTAATTATTTTGTTCCTAAGTTTAGTTTGAAGTTCTAAACAGATTTATTTTAATTTTATTAATGAATAATATCTCGTGAGTGTAGAGATCTTAGGGATGAGTGAGTAATATTAGGAAGAGTGAGGATTTTGTGGAACTAGAATATCTCGTGAGTTCTTAAGGAGGATTTTGTGGATTTGAACCAAAATCTAGTATCATAATCCTTTTCTTTAATAATGCAATTTGAGGAGCAAATGAGGGATTAGATAGGAGATAGAGGAGAGGTGTGTGTGCATGCTAGAAGATTTAGAACCAAGTACTGGCTTATAGCCAGAAAGGGTAATTAATGTGAATTAGGCTGGATTGGCCTCTGTAAATCTATATGTTATTGATATCATATTGAATTTAGTAAAGAATTCCAGTGGACTGATTACGTTAATGCTTGTATAAATTTGAGAATAATGGACAAAGTTTTAAAGGTTATATGATGAGTCGCAAGTTTTCTATGTTCCATTTAAATGGTTGCTTTTTTAAACTGTAAAATTGTGAATAAGGGCTAGGTAACAACGTTGGAAACTCAAGGAAAAGGATAGCAAGAGAATGTGACAAGCATGCTAATCCTTGGTCAGAGTCACTAGTTGATTTAGGGTTGAAATGATCAGATTGCATGGAAGATAATCCATTCTATTCTTTAGAGAATGCCACAGTGGAAATCTTAGCAACATGATCAAGGGTCATTGGGAGAAGAGAACATCCACAGTTTCATTCATGTAAATGAATCTTTAGGGGACGTTGAGCGAGATTCTTGTTATAGAAATTAGCTTGGGAATATGATAGTGCTGGAATCATAACAAGGGAGTCCAAATTCGTTTGAGGAAAAAGGCATTGCACAACAATGGGGTTTTGTCTTGTTGAAATCAGCTCAGGAAACAAGATTGCAAGACCTAAACTCATGATACAGGGCATGGTATTATGATGGTCTTTGTCATTGTTTCCCTTGAATAACAATAATGTGATTTATGAAAAACCAGTTATTAATGCCCATTAGGTGGGCATTGTGGAGAAAATTCAATCTCTTTGGGAGTTAAATATTAATTGAATTTAACATCCAATGACCAATGGTAGGGCCGATCATTGAGTTAAGTGCTATGATCGAATATATTTGAGTTACTTCCTAAATTTCAAGTTTGTTGAAGATATGAGCCAGCCTTGAAAGGCATTGGAGGAATACTCAGTTTTACCCTCTTTCTAGTCAATGAAAAGTTAGATTACCAAATCAGTGATAAAGGTTTTTCTTTTAACATTTTGGAGACCAGTCATCCCTGAGAACCTGTGCGTACATCTATCAGAAACGTTGTCCTTCTCAATCCAACGTAGAGAAGAATGATGCGGCTTGAAATCAATGATTAAAGTTTTAGTAAAGTTAAGAGGTTATGTGAAGGAGATATCTTGCTCATTGGTGTTTTTAAAAGGTTTTATAACAAGTGGATTACGCTTTAAAGCACACAAAAGGCTTTAGAAGGAGGAAATAACTTTCGTGATTATGGAAAAGTTGTGGGTAGAGTACCTGATTGTTGAATTGGGGAATTGTGGCTACATGGCTATCATAATCTTTTGCTATGGAATTATATGAATATATTCCCATATCGAACGAAGTTATTCGATAATGTCATTCCAAACAATTTGTCTATCCTCAATTAAAGAAATATTACCTTTTAACTTGGCTTTCAAATCTTTGATTTCATCTTGATTTGCCATATACTTACTAGTAAATTGAATATTATTTTAATTTTGTATGTTCAATTACCCCTCCTTTACATTCAACTTCTCCCTTATGACAACCAAATCATCTTGGGTTTTATTTAGTTCAACTTCTGAAATTTTGATCTTTGTCGTGACCTTTGTAAATTTCGCTGAGGGGTCATATGATTCATATGGACCACAATGTTGCAAAAAGGATTTTTAATTAATTGTTGTACTCTTTGCACTTGTTCCTGCAAAATGAAAATCTCTTTAATTCTATCAACTAATTGTCCTATTAATAGCTCTTTTTATTTTTCCAATTGAGTCAACTCATCTATTTGAGCATGCTCAGTCATATGTAATTTAAAATTCTTCTTTAATGACAACACCATATATTCCATGTTTTTCAATAGGGTCTTGATGTTGTGTTTCCATATTAATTCTCATTTTATAACTCATTTCTTTAATTTGTTGATAATTATTCTGCAACGTTTCAAATGAAGAAGGAGTCTCTTCTATTGTGAATGCTACCAAATCGATGGAGATAGAAGAGGAAGTAGTGTGCCTTGGATTTCCCAATTGCATTTTAAAACCGTGCTCATTTGGAAGTCCTTTCAATTTTATTTGTATGTCCTCTTCATTGTCTGTTTGAATTTTAGTCCTCTTTTATGACTAGGAATCCTCCATCTCAACATCTATCTTTTCAAGAGAACTCCTATTGCAAATCTTCTCTTTTACCATAGGGGTTTGAACATGCGTTATTTGTTGTGCCATGCGACATGGCCAAGTTTCTTCATTTTCCAAAATCTCAATTTATGGCCTTCTTTCATGAATATAAGGTGCATAACTAATTCACACCCTTTTATTAGGAATTATATCAAGAGGGTCATATTGCCACTTTTCCCCTTTCTCAAAAGAAAACTCCTTTATCATTACTTCCACCTTCTCCTTTCTCAAAACCAAACTCCTTCATCATCACTTCCACCTAAGTAAGGGCTTGTCTGTTGTTTACAATGAATGACCCTATAATCCTCTTTAGCTTGAACATATACCCTTTCGTGCAAGAAAAAAATGTACTTAGCCAACATTGAGACTGCCTTATAAATTCAAGAGAAAATATCCTCATATGCAAAAACACTGGCCTTGAAATGAAGGTTGGGTGTGCATTTTTATGAAGTAGGCAAAAATTGCCTTGCTTCACTAAAATGCATGCCCAAACTTCATTTATTGGTCAATTTGATTGAATAAAATTGTAGATTGTTTAATGATTTTACACTCTTTTGCATTGTTATATCTTTACTTTGAGCTTAAATATTTATACTTCAGATTTGATACAACATTCTAAGTTTTGCTTTGACTTGCCTTATGTGAAAGTTGTGTAGAAGTGGGAAACATAGTTATGTAGGATATTTTTTAGATGCAATTCAAGGTTATATCCTAAGGTTAGGAATTATCCAATCATGTCCCATTTCAAATTTCATTACCAAGAGTGTAATTGGTTTGGCCTAGGAGTGCATATTTGTTTCAACTGTGATCATTGCCAGATATGATCAATTGTTATTCTAATAGACTTGGATTTTAGTGTATAACATTTCCTTTATGATAATGAATAAGCTATGTTGCATCAAATTATTTTATATTTAGGTTGGAATGATCACTATCGCACCTTCAATTAAGTGCAGGTCTTGGTTTGAATTTTTTTGAGGCACACAAAACTTGACTTTAACCTTACAAAATCGATCCAAGTTTGCATATTCTTACACTAAAGAAATTTATATGTAATTTTTTTTTGTTAATTATGTTTAAAAAATTACTCTCAAAGTTGAATCATTTAATTTGGCCTTGAAATGAAGGTTGGGAGAGCATTTTTTTGAAGCAAGCAAAAATTGCCTTGCTTCAATAAAATGCAAGCCCAAGTTTCATCTATTGGTCAATATGATTCATTAAAATTTTAGATTGATAATTTAATGATTTTACACACTTTTACATTGTTATATCTTTACTTTGACTTAAATATTTATACTTCAGACTACATACGACATTATAACTTTTGTTTTGACTTTCCTTATGTGAAAGTTGTGTATAAGTGGGAAACATAGTTACGTATGATATTTGTTAGAAATGATACAATGTTATATTCTAAGGTTAGAAATTGTCCAATAATGTCCCATCTAAAATTTGATTACCAAGAGTGTAATTGGTTTGGCCTAGGAGTGCATATTTGTTCCAACTGTGGGCATTACAGAATATGATAAATTGCTATTATGACAAACTTGGATTTCAATGTATAACATTTCCTTTATGATAATTGTTATAGACATTTTTGGGCACTTCAACCCCAATCATAAATGTCCATAAACTGAGGGCTCCTAAGTACCTAAAAGTGTTGCTTCACTGCCTAAAGGAACAAAGTCAGCTGATTACATCATCTCCCAGAAGTTCTCCACTAAAAACTTCTCATAAATGGTCAAAACTAACCCATACTGAAAACCTAGTGCAGATGGTGCGATGCATATCACCTTCCCAGTGTACAAGGTGCGATGCATACTGAATTGCTCCTCTATAGGGTGCGATGGTCAGGAATGGACAAATGGCAGGGACGAAATGTGAGGTGGAATATCATGGAATCTTCCAGAAGCTTCCCCTCTGACACTTGCCTCTTTGTTTTCGACCAGGGATGAGTAAGAGATCACCATTCTCCAAGTGGAAGTAAGAACTATCAAATGGAGGACATTAATCAAGACCCCAGAAGATGACGCACCTCCCTTCAATCATTTATATATGGATCCCTCATCACAGAGATCCAAGGCTGGAATTTTGTATCTTATATAGAAGTGTTGTTGGTTTTCTGGTGTACATTCATAGTGTTGGGTGATCTAAGCTTTACTTGAGGTGAAGAAGGGATTTCTAGCTAGAGAATGATGCTGGGTCATAAGATATGGTTGTAATCCTCTTGCTACTTCTCATATTAATAAAGTTATTCAAGTTTTCCTCCATATTCTTGTATGTTTACTTATGTAGGCATTTGTATGGTTAACACACAACTGGTCCTGTGTTATTTATGAATATAGATCTTTGTCCTTCGATAGTAGTATGTTGCTATGATTCGACAAGTGCTCTTTGAAGCTGGGTAGACGAAGAAGAAGCGGCGAAGTTATATCAGGAAAGAGAGGAATCAAACGCAAGACTAAGGTTGGTCTCCTTGGTTCCCCTCTTTTCTATTTTCATAAAGGAAAACGAAAGTAGACTTTACTTGTTTGTTTTTAAGATAGCTACCAGTCTTAGTGGGAATAGCAACATCCGAGTGGACACTATTCTTGGTAAAAAAATGGTGAGTCCACTGGGGAGCGAGTAGATTGTTTGTTAGCCTATCTTTGTTTCTTTTATAAACTTACAGACAGATCCTGAAGCCAAGCCAACTAGCCTTCGAACTGCATTTTTTATACAAATGCAAAGTAGATCAATGCTGCTTCAGCCTATCTCCAGGTTTTGTTTATGAATTAAACAATCAATCTGCAAACATTCTAATTTCCTTAAGTGGTGGCTCTAGTAACCTCCTCAGATCTACCCCTGTGATTTATATATATTGAAAATCACTTACTCGGCCTAAATCCCTGAACTGAATTGCAAATTGTGAGTAAAAACTCATTCAAAGTCTCACACTGGTACCATCGCACCCTGCCTTCAAGACATTATGTATGCATCACACTTCCCGAGTGTAGTAGGTGCGCTGCATACTGAATTCACAGTGTGACAGGTGTAATGGTCAGGGAAGGTTAACTTTACCTTCAGAATTTGGTTTTTTCCTCACTGTTTTCAGTCCTATTCAGGATTTTTGCTGCCTGTGGTTAGTGTATTTCTGTGAAAACCCCCTTCTCTTACATTATTCCACCTCCATAGTGCAAAGAGCTGTAAATGTTTTTATGTATTGTGCGCCATTTTCAGTTCTCTTTTGCAAAAAAATAGCATAGTCGCACTGTCGTTTCTTGATCTGAAAGTGTCGTAGCTGTCGTTTTCAGTTTTAGAAGACAATCCCATTGTTCTTGATAGTCAATTATACAGTTACTATTGCATATGATTTGAATTAATAGTTTTTAAAGTGTCGAAAAGCAATTTTCATTTCGAAATCGCAAAGTGTCTCTCTTATGTTCACTTCATTTTGAAAAAGGAACTTGTTGAGTATTGTCGCTTTGAAAGTAATTCAGATTTGCACATAGCTTTCTTATCATCATTCATACCTTAAGAAAGCTGAAAAAAAATACATGCATGTGCATTTGCATTTTGACTGCTTGCTTTGATTTAGGACAGTGCATTTAGCGTGTGCTCTGTGCTCTTTGCAGAAAGATTCTTAACTTTCTTTCCTTAGTAGCTAGGATTTTCAATGTAAAAAGAAGATTAAATGTTTGTTTATCATCTTAGACTGCATTTTAGGAATTGTATACACATCACGCGGTGAACCTGAAAGGCAAATTTTTAAGCAAGATCAACTTAAAATAAATTTAATGAATCTAACAACGCTTTGGAACCTAACGCACAACATCTAGAGGTTTAGGCTAGAGACGTATCCCGGCGTCGTAAAACCTGGTAATTGTTGCTTTCATTGTTGGTTGGGTGATTCCTCCACTCTGAGACGACAAGTGCCAGTACGGACTTGTGCTCCCACGTACCGTCCAGTATATTTTGGGAGACCATAGTAGGCTGCATCCTTTATCCTTAGGAAGCCGTATATACTGCACTATTAATCGCAATGCACTGAACACAACATTCGGGAAGATTGACTGCTATACTGTAAAAAGTATTCTGCAGTTTTGCGGTTGGTTTGGTAATCCCCTCTGCCTAGATGTCCAGAGAAGTCCATTTTTCTCCTTTTCAGACTCCTTAAATAAAAAAGGTCCTCTGAGCACTTGTGACTTCAGGCTCAATAAAAATCAAAGGTGACTAGAGTCATCTTTTGTTTTTTCTCAACTCATTAAAATTGAAAAAACAAGTTGTGTCAAACTGTCTAAAATTTATTTTAATTGGAATAACATCACAAATTCCCTCATTGGTCTTTAAGTTGAGAAAATGGAGTCTACCAACCAAGGATTTACCCTTGGAGGAAATCCTAGTCCCTTCTCCTCTTGGGGAGATGTTGGTGCACCCCATATGGCCACTTTGTCACTTCCAGGGTTGACAATTGGTTTGCCTGTCTGGCTCTTCTCTACCTCTGTCGTTTAGAATCCTGTAATTCCTGAACAGTCAAGTCAGCAACTAGATGACACTAGAGTTGCCTCCCAACCTTCTACTTCATCTGATTCTCCCTCTCCTCCTTCCTCTTCGCTTGATAAAGCCGATAAAGCTAAAAATCACGTAACTGAGAAGAAGAAGAAGCAGAAAGAGTAAAAGGAAAAGAAGAAAAAGGAACCAAAATCGAAAGGGGGAAACCAAGCGTCATCTAGCAAAAATCATCACACCGCACCGTCGAAACCTGAATCTCCTTAAGTCATTTGCAATGGAGACCACTATCACCGACATTGTCCCTGCATCCCTTGGATCTTAAGGGACTCGTCTCCTCGTTTGCACAATCTGGTGGCGTCAACATCTGACGATCACGTTGAATGCACACCATCAACCAGTGAAAGTGAAGCACCTGGACAAAAAAGGAATCCCAGATTTCCTCGTAAATTGTGTGAAGGAAATCACGCCGTCCACCTTTGTCCCTTCCTTGACGAAGCTAAAAGAGTTTTGGATGTGTTAACACCCAGGTTGTTCCCTTTGACTCCTAAGAGAATACGGCCGGGGTAACCACTAACCAATCTTTGGGCTACAGCTTCTAGCCCAGCTGTAGTGAGAGAGGGCTCTCTCTATTAGGTTTGTCACTGCTTTCAGTGAGGGTTTTAGGCTAGTTATGAGATGTGTTTTTTGGTTGTTTTCTGTGTTTGGTTGGGAGGATGCTTCTGATTTCTTTAAAGTATATCAGCAGGTAAAGTTAATCCATTGGGCAATGGGGTCTGGGACGGTTTTCTCTTGAGGTCTTGATTTTGGTGAGGGGAAAAGCTATAGGGCCTGTGTGCATTCCATGAAACAAACTGTAAATAGTGAGAGTGAGGTGAAAACAACTAGCAAAGAGCAATTAAGATTTCTTTACTTAAGCTGTATATTGTAAAAGAGGCTTGTTATCTAGGAGCAATTACTTGAATTCCTAAAACAACGATGCACTGTGGTGATGTAGTATTAAAGGTAGCAGTGAAGAATTACTCTTTAAATACTTTATCAGAAGAAAACATACAAGGTAGCTTAGATTGAGCTCAGGGTAGTCAATGACCAAGTCCTGAGACTATTCTTTTTCCTTACTACCTAGATTTTCAAGTGTATAGAAAACATGAGAGACATATGAAATAACCGGAAACACAGGTGAAATAAAGAGTCATGAGAAAAACTTATTGAGCCACGTAATACACAGGAATCCTGCAACTTTGAGCCACACACCATCAAGAGATCAAGAGACAAAACATCTTTGAAGAAATCCCACTGTCTTTTGTATTAACTGTCTGAGACTTTTACAATATCAGAATAACAGAGAAGATATCAAGAGAGTTTCTTACATCCGGAGTCCAACCCCTGCTAATCAAAATGAGGGGGAATATATAGAAGTTTGTTACAAAATATCTCAGGTATGAGTCATCTGAGTGGAAAAAATATCTCTTTCACTTGTATAGAGAGAGTAGATGAGAAGTTATTACAATCTTTAATGAGCTATAAAAGCTATTAACTGCTGTCAGAGCAATTTTGACATCTGGAGCTTTATGGGGTTGGTTGAAATCGGCTGAATGCTTTGAATTAATTGCTGAGTGGCCTGTTTGTGCAGTTGTGGGCTGTGTGTCCTCTTGGCTAGCTGTCATGGTCCATCTGCTGGGTTTGCCTTTAATTGCCTTAAATGCTTGCTTTATCCTCATGCTGTCCTGTATCTTCCAGCCTTCTTAAACATTTCATTTAGTCTTGATCCTTCCATACGAAAACTATACAAACCATGAATTCCATTACGGGAACAAGCCTTTGTCTGCATCCTGAATTTCACATTACCAGCAGGTGAAGTGTCTTGAGCAGAGTCATCTTGAGGGATGAGGAGAATATCCATCTTCATTTCCATGTTATCCTTAGCAACTGATTTCTGATCTAATTCACCTGAGCTCTTACTCATATTATCTACTTTAAAAGCATGTGGCCTCATAACTGCATTTGACCTGGGCTCCTAGTGACCGAATGACTGAAGCTAACGTGGCAGAATTCTGATCATGGATTGCCACCAATCTTCCTTGGGCATCTGATGTCTCCTGATTTTTATTAAAGATTCATCAGCCTCTGTGTATTTGAAGAAATTGGGAGGAGTCTCAAAAAGGTGATTGACTTCATTTTCAATGAAGAATAGGCCTCCCAATTTATCATACAAATTTTGTCCTGAAGGAGGCCCTGTCTGTTCAGATGAACTACCAGATGCAGTGATCTGATTCTCCACGTATGTCACCATTCTGTTGGCAAACTTTTCTAGGGAAACCAATTTTCCTTGGCTACTCAATAGACTGGGCAAGCCTCTTGCTTGTAGTTCTACCAGTTTAGCCCTGAACTCCTCCACATCTCTTGTCATCTCAAAACACTTCCTCTCTACTGCCTGCACATAGCTTCTAAGTGTGAGTACTTTTTTGGCAAGGAGGACTGCTTCTGTCCTATTAGGAATGCCCATGGCCGCCAACTCCTCCTCCTCATGCCTGTTTAGGTAATCCACCATTCTATTGGCCTGATCTGGCCTGTTTCCCAGTACTGCTTTGGCCCTATCAATCTCCACCCGGGCTTGGCCTAGTAGTTCCATCTGCTGATGGATTCTCTTTATGGATTTCCACTGCTGGGTGATAGATTTGCTTATTTTAGCCCATAGAATCCTCTTTATTTCGGCCAGGGCTGTTTCTAGATTTAGCTCTCTTTCCAAGGCCTTTATCCTGTCTCTCAGGGTCTTTATTTCTCTGCCCTACTCAGCCACTGTCATCTTGGATTTATCATACTTTGACTCTAGCTCTGCCAATTTCTCCTTGGCTTTCTTTATTTCATCAGCTTGGAGTTCCATTTGCTTGACAGCCTTGGTTATATCTTCTATAGATGGGCTGTCCTGTTGGGCTGATGCTGTTCCTGCTGCCTCTGTTGTGGGAGCCCCTGTTGCTCCTGATGTTGCTGCTGTTGCTGCTGTAGTAGAAGTTGTTGGAGGAGCTTGGGATGTGGATTCTCCTTGTTTGTCTTGTAATGCTCCTTCTAATTCCTTCTCCAACTCCCTTATCCTCTGATCCTGTTGTAATAGGAGGTCTAGCTGATCCTCCACCTGTTTCTGCTTTTGAAGCTCGACCGTCTGAGGGTGTTCGGTTGGTGGCAGCTTTAATCTCTTCTTTAGTGCCTTGAGGTCATCATCTTTTTTCCTCATGAGGGCTTTGATGCTTGTTGGATCATCAGGATCATGTCCTAAGTCAACAATAATGTCTTCAAGTGACTTTATTCTGTTGTCCTTGGCTTTGGAGGACATCCTTTCAACGTCCAGCTGAGTGTTGGTATTTTTCAACGATTCCTTTAGCTCAGAGGCCAATGTGGCCTTTTCCACTAGGGTGGCATATACCATTTCTCTAGCCTGCTTGTGGAGTTCAATTTGGTCCATAGGATGTATATTTCTGGCCAGGACCTCCACCCTTGTCTTGATGAAATCTGCAGCACTTTTAGGCTGCGGCCCCTTGGGCTTAAAGTGGCTGAAGATCATCTTATCTTCTTGGATGTCATAGACTGACATCAGCCTTTCTTGCATGGTCGGTGTAGCATCTATGAATTGCTTGTACACCTCTTGCCTTAATAGCTCATTTTGAGCCTTTATTTCTTTGAAAGAAGCCTTGGTGCTCTTTGGCTTCTTGCTCTGCTGTGATTGGGAGGCCACCTCCAAGCTGACCTGTAAGTTTTGCTCCCGCTGAAAGGAGCTTGTTCCTGTCTGCTGGCTGCTCTCCTTGTCTTCTTTTGAAATATTTAAGACATCTTCAGTGATGTCTTCTACCTCAGGAGAATCTGCCCTTTGCCTTTTGGCTTCTGGCTGGTCTGAGGGTCCACTGAGAGGAGTGGACTCTTCTCTGTGTCTCTTTACTCCCCTTTCTTCATGTGCCAGGGTCTGTAAGACTGGGGCAGTTGACTGCTGCGTTTGAGGTGGTGGAGTTTGTAATGCAGGGGTCTCTGGCAGCCCATTCTGTGGCTTTTCCGCCTGTTCCTCCTGCTGGCCTGTCTGCTGCTCTGTCTCCATCTGAGCCTCCTGGCCAGTTTTCTGCTGTACCTCCTGCTCTGTTTCCTTTTCCTTTTCCTTCTCTGTTTCCTTCTCTTTCTGTTGCTCTGCTTGCTGTTGAGCCTGTTGCTCAGCTTGCTGTTGAGCCTGTTGCTCAGATTGTTGTTCCTTTATCAGCTCATCCTCTGCACCTAATATGCCTTTGCCTTTGTCCATTGCTGATGCTGATGTGGTAGGTGCTTGAGGTGCAGTCTTTGTTGCTGAGGTCCCTTGTCCTACTGAGTAAGGCAGTCTGAAGGGTACCTGCTGCACATAATCTAGGTCAATAGTTTTTTCAAGCTCCTTGACATTCTTAAGCATTCTTTCTTCCTCAGTTAAACTCTCATCTAGAGTATCTGGTTGCCATTCTTGCAAATTGGCATATTGTTCTATGTGAGGGTATTGGCAATGCTTAATGGCTAGGAGCCTATACTTAGTTCTCCTAGCCGAGATGACTCCTTGAGGATCATAAGGGACCCACCGAAAGCTATAAGACAGCTTGTAATTGTCCTTTAGGATCAAATCTGCGGCCTCCCATCCTTCCTTCCTATTCATGATAAAAGGGCCCATTTCATTTTTGAAGCTGAGGTGAGCCTTCTTCTTGGAGCCATGGAAGTGGGTAAGGTCTGATTGAATCAGTTGTCTGTAATATTCCAGTGCAAATAACCTCATTGGCACGTATCTTGGGAGCCTATATGGGCAGACCTCACATCCATAGATCCTGAAGACTGTATGATTTTCATATAGGTACCAGTCACCTATTTTGTTTTTCTTGGAAAGCTGGAGAGCTTTCTTTATCTTATTGGATACTCTGGGAGGTGGGAACTTCATCAACATGCAGCAGACTGGGTAGACAAACTGGTCAACAAATTCACAATAGGTATAGGGTGAATTTGTGACTTTGTGATAGACTGAGGTCCAGAAGATAACAGATCTTCTTTCCCCTGTATGATCCAGCCTTCTGACGTAGCATGGGAAGGCTTCAGAGTGATAATACATGAACATATGGTAGAGGTAGGTTGAATATCTGAAGACCCCCTGTCTGTCCACTTTGGTTAACTGATCATGGATCCTGTTGGCTATGAATTTGGCAAAGTTGTACTTTTGGGCAGGGGGTTGATATGGGCTGTAAACAGACAGCATTGCTAGCATGGCTCTGTCCACATGCTCACTGTTTTGGTACCCCAATACATAGGCTGTCATGTCTAGTAATAGCCTGCCCACATCATTTAATTGATCATTCAGATAGGGAGGTGGCTCTGTGGTCTGGCACTCAGGTTTCATGAAGTTTCTGATAATCTTTTGTAGTTCTTCACCAGCCAATTTGTCACCAGCATCCATCAGATGATTCATGGAGAATGGGATCAGCAACTCTGTCTGATCAAAGTGTAACATCTTGTTGATGGACTCAGCATTGATTTGAAATAGGATCCTCCCTGATGGGGTGCTGATAGCTCTATGCTGGGCATCATAGTGTTCTGCACAGAGGTGAATGATTTTGGGGAAAACATTCACAACTGGGAGACAGTAATAGGGCAGGTTTGACTCCCAGACCCCATGTGTACCATGCCCATCCTTGTGGTCTTCCCTTAGTCTACTGAAGGTCTGCAAAAAGTCCCTGCTCCCTTCAAAGTCTCCAATGAGACCATCCTTGTCTACTAATGGTAGGGCTTCCAGCTCTTTGTTTGTTTGACTCTATGAGGCCACACTGATGGATGAAGTTGCAGGAGATGCCATGATAGAAGCTGGTTGGTAGAAATAGGGGCAGTGATTTAACCAGTGTTTAAAGAGTTTTTAGCTGCAACTCAACTGTTGATACAGTGAGGTGTTCCTTTTGCAGAGGGTAATACAAGCTAGATTATCTGTTTGCTGTGGAATTCACAGGGTGTGAATTGTTAATGAGAATTTTGCAGGGGTAGTCAGGTTTCTCTGGTATAACAGCAAGTAGGCTGTACTCGGCAAAAGGGAACATTGCCTAGTACCTCGGGAAGGATTTCGGGGTTTTTAGCCCGCGAAACGAGCACTCTTCTACTGAATTGTGGTTTGAGGGTGTTGCAGGTTGCTTGGCTGACTTTGTGTGATAGGTAGGACTGAATTTAAAGGATTTTACTGGTGCCAAGTGGTGAATTTTACAGAGAATTGAAATGCACGGGCGAAGTGGGAAACCGGCTAAATACCTGGAAGAACCAGCTTAGACGCTTGCGAGCTGGGCTGTGGAGGCTTGGCACAGTGGAATTTTGGGCTTGCAATGGTCGAAATCTTCAAATTCTGTTGGCTGGATGACAATTTTTTCACGGCAGCTGGTTGCTTAACGGCTCCTTCTCTAATCGCATGAAAATGACTTAAAACGGCTTATTAGGCCTTTTATAACGTTGAATTTCATAAAATAACGCGATTGGCGCTTTTCCGCTGCTGACGTCAGCATGATGTCATGGTGGGCCCGTCGTACGGTGGTGACGTGGTGCTGACGTGAGGGCCAGGGTGACGGGACACGGTGGCGGGCTGATGCGGTGGCAAGACTGCGTGGAGGTTGACGGGGCATGGGAGCGGACGAAAGCGAAGTGACATCAGGATGACGTTGGAGTGACGTGGGAGGGAGAGCGGTAAGTCGGGTGGTGGTAAGAGGGTTCCCCGCACCGCCTTTGGGGCAAAAGCGGTAACGGGGAGAGGGCTCCGAACAACCTCAGCGCCCGCCACGCGTCCTCGTACGGGCACAAAACAGCTTTCCCCGGACGTTAACGGTCGACAGATCGGGGCGCAAGATCGACTGCCCACCCTTGGATCTGATCGGCGGAGATCGGACGGCTGGCGGGTCCTCCGACAGGTCGTGCAGGTTTGGAAGGGGCCCGCCGGGTGATTAAAATATTGGTTTAAATATTTGGGCGGGGAACTTTAGGATTTGTGGTTTTTTCCGGGTTTTTTGATTTTTTTGCAAAAGGGTTATGGGTAAAATGGGTTTATATGATGATTTTTCTTTGCAAATGAGGGCTGTATGAGCGGAGTGACACAGAATGAGAGAGGGTAAGCTGGGAGGTTCATCAAAGTGACCGGGTGTCATTCTGATTTCCTTTTCGAACAAACCATATGGCTATAATGCCAAAGGAGGGATACTTATAGCCATTTTGGGGTTTATACACCATGGTGTTAATACTAGTAGGGAAGGGTAAAATAGGGGAATTATATAGTAGGATTAGCTGTTAATGTGGAGGGGAAAATGGATGATGATCAGTACACCCAAGTTTTCTTTGAAAATAACTTGAAATCAAGAGTAGATGAAAATGAAAAGAGTTTTACACAAAGAATGTGGCTTTTGAAAGCCATCAGTACCCTCACAAAGCTTTGAGTTTGTTTTATGAACCAGCAGATGAAGGGGTGTTAGTAATGAGTGATATACAAATGAGAACAAGGGAGTTAGTCATGCTTCAATGTGTTGCTTTCCATGTAGATGTTTCAGCAACTTTGGTCTTGAAAGAGACAACATTTCTGCAACCCCATCTACCTACCCAACTAGTTCTCCTAACATTTTTTGTTCCTTCTTGGAGGGTGCACTTTGACTTGCAAACCCTTTGAATGCTTTTTTCTTTTCATTGGCTTTTTGCTTTCATTTCCTATCTAATACAACCCTTATTCCTTCCAAGGTCCCAGATTAAGCAGTTGGGAACCTTAGCTTCTCTATCTAGCTACTGATCTGCCAAGATTAAACAATTTGGAAAGATTTCATTCTCTACTCTACAGAATGGAAATTGAAAACATGGCATGATCCAGATTAGACTGTTGGACCATCCATCAAAATTGAGTTCTTATCAAAATTAAGACAGACATTGTCTTCTTAGGGAAATATGGGATCTTTGCATTGTCAAAGCAGAGCATATTTGGACCTTTGATATCCAATCATGAAATATGAAACCTATTGGTATAGGTATCCAACAGTGGCTCCACATGGGGATGGTCTTTCTTCTTGAAAGATTAAGAACAGCAAGTCAGATTGCCTTGGGTCTTGACTGTGTTTGCCAATTTTCTCAGATTTGCTTCTTTGACATGCTATTTTGCGTTTCTCTTCTTGGTGGATCTCTGATTTGATTCATCTACTGCTGCCAGCTATCGGAAAACTGTAAGACATTTTGCTTTAACATATATGGAAATATATACAACAACTTAGGAAATATATACAACAGCTTATGTACAAGGAGAGACTCAGACTACAATCATTGGTGATATTCGAAGTAGTGCTTTAGCATCCTGCCATTCACAGGACCTTGATCCAAATCAGTTTCATTTAGGCTTTTGAGGAAATAGGTATTGTTCCCTTGTATTGCTTGGACAGCAAATGGTCCTCTCCAAAGGGAGTCAAACTTCCCATGTTTTCCCTTGCCTTCTCTTCTGGAATCCCACTTGAGGACTTTTTCACCGATGTTGAAATCCTGTACTTTAGTCCTTCGGTCAAAGGCCTTCTTCAGCTTTTCTTGTAAAACTTGAACTTTGTTGAAAACTTGATCTCTGGTTTGTTGCAAGCATAAGATTTGATTTATTCTTCTTTGCATATCATTAGGCTCTGCTTGGCTCTCTTGAAGCAGCCTCATAACAGGGATCCCTAGTGATGAGGGGAACTTGGCTTCCAATCCATAGACTAACTCAAATGGGCTGACCCCTATTGATCTTTTGGTTGTTAATCTGTCTGCCCATAAGGCATTGACCAGTTTTTTATGCCAATTCTTCTTGTTCTCTTCCAGCACCTTCTTTATCATTTTTACCAAGCTCTTGTTTGATGATTCTGCCAAGCCATTTCCTTGGGGATAATATGCAGTAGAATGGCCCAAAGTAATGTGAAATTTATGGCAGAAACTGACCATCTTTCTAGATCTGAAAGCAGTAGCATTGTCTGTTATTATTTTGTCAGGGCATCCAAATCTAGCAAGGATATTTGCCTCCAGAAATTGTATAATGGTGGAGTCATTTGCTTGTCTGCATGGGATTGCTTCAATCCACTTTGTAAAATAGTCTATCGCTGTAAGAATCCATATATGCTAGCCCAAAGAGGATGGATTGATTTCTCCAATGAAATCCAAACCCCATTGCTGAAATGGTCTCTCTGTTGAAATAGGCCTTAGGGGTAGAGGCAACAGTTGTCTCTTTCCTTCAAACACTTGACATTTGTGACATGCAGTAGTAAATCTCTTGACATCAGAAAAAATAGTGGGCCAGTAATATCCAGCTCTTAGTATCTTGTTCACAGTGGATTTCCAGTAAAGATGCCCACCACAATCTCCTGCATGAAACTCTTCCATGATCTTGTTGGCTTCACCTTCAATCAGACAATTTAGCAAGATGCCCTCATGATTCCTCCAAAGCAGATTTTCTTCCATGACACAGAATTTTGAGGCTTTCATTTTTATAAACCTACTCTTAGTTCTAGACAGTCCTGGGGGAGCACACAGGTTTTGCAACACATAGCAGATATCAGAATACCAAGGGGATTGCTCAAACGCTACATTGATCTTTGGAGTCGCCAGCTCCTGTTCACTGTCTAGTTGGTTAATATCTAGGGCTTGGAAATTTGTTTCAGACATCAATTTGGCCAGGCCCTGCCCTTTTATAAGTTTTGTAGGTTTTATTTCTATGTCAAATTCCAAAATATTCGCTATCCACTTGCCTCTTCTGCCCTCCAAATGCTCCTGTGTAAGTATATCTTTGACAATTGGGCTAGGCACATAGGCAATTATATGGGAATAAAGGATATAAATCCTAAAGTCCTTAATAGCTTTGACCAGGGCATAGGCTTGTTTTTCCATGATCTGATATTTGAGGGGTGCATCTCTTAGATCTTTGCTAAAGAAGGCTATGGGTTTTTCATTTCCTAGATCATCTTTCTGTAGTAACACTGCAGCAATTGTGTGTTCGGAAGCAAAGGAGAATATGATGAAATCTCTATCAAACTGAGGGCTAGTTAGGACAGGAGTTTGGGTAAGAGATTTGATACTTTCAAAGGCTTGTTTGGCATCCACTGTCCATTTAACTTTGGAATCCTTTTTCAGCATGCTATTAAGCAGTCTGCTAAGCTCGGCCAAATTTGGTATAAATCTTCTCAAAAAGTTGATTTTTCCCAAGAAAGCTTGTAACTCTTTTATATTCTTGGGATGGGGCATGTGTTGGATTGCCTGGATTCTTTCTGGGTCAATTCTGATACCATCCTTAGAGATAATGTGACCCAGTAATTTCCCTTCCTCTAGGCCAAAAATGGATTTTTTGGGATTTAGAGATATTCCGTATTTCCTGCATGTTATGAATATCTGTCTCAAATGTTTCAAATGGTCTTGGTC